>CAUYSK010107494.1:0-27185 GCA_963575035.1 Avahi laniger | reverse complement strand
CTGCCCGCCCCGCGCTTCGGCCGCCCCCCGCCCCCGTCGCCGGCCGGGGCCGGGGCCCCCCCCCCCGCCCCCCCCCGCCCGGGCGCCCCCCCGGCCCCCCCCCCCGCGGGCGGCCCCCCCCCCCCCCCCCCCCCCCCCCCCCCCCCGCCCGCGCCCCCCCCGCCCCGCGCACCCACACACCCCGCCGGGCGCGCGGCGCGGCGCCCCGCCCGGCGCCCCGGCCCCGGGCCGGGCGGGGGGGGGGGGGGGGGGGGGGCGCCGCCCCCCCCCCTACGTAAAAGTAGCAGGAATCTGTAATGGTCCTGAATTAATGTGATACTATATTTACAACTTCATCTCTCATGAAGCAAAAAAGCAAAATAGAAGAGGAGTTATTGAAGGATCTGGAGGGAGGATCATTACACTGTTCAAACGAACTCCATATGAGATAATGTTGTTTATTTAAGGGAAAGACATGCGAAATGATGTTGTGAAAAAATCAGATTGCGGTATATATTAGTTCTTCTCTGCTCGCTAATAAAACCTCAGCCGGTTAGCAGAAATAAAGTACTAAAATCACAGCTGTGGAAAGCAGTCTTCACAAAGCAAAGATCTTAATCCTCTCCAAACTCCAAAGACCCAGTCTGCTTCCAAGCGGCCCATACAGTCCTCAGAAGCAGTCTGCGCCAGCGCGCACCTTTCTGTCCGCCTCTCTCCAGGTGATTAAACTTACACTGCAGAGCCACCGCCACCAGCACCCAGGCCTTACCTGCTCAATTTTCCAGTTTCGCTCCAGAATCAAGAGCCCCCTTCCACAGCCCCGTGCCTGGCCCCCGCCCGACAGCTACATTCAGTTGCACAAAGCCCAGACTGGTGGAACTTGTTTCCTGGCTATTGTTCAAGGCGATTGTTCCTGTGAAACCCCAGGGCCCAAGTGGAATGAGGTCCTTTGGTGTGGATGAGTGAGCAAGCCCAACCCGTAGGCTTAGTCTTAGTCGTAACCCCTGGGGAAGGGAAAGGGTTTGGCTACCTACATTTCCCACCAAACAGGTATGTTAACTATTTCCTCCCCAGGAGGTTTGATCAGGAGCATCATGTCCTCTAAGCACCGCTGGGGCCTATTAAGAAAATCCACCTTCAAAGAATGTAACCGGACTCCTACAGAGCCCCATCTTTTGTAGTCTATCTGAGAAAGATAATAATACAATAGCCAGCTTGATTGAAGTTTAAAGTTATGTCAGCTCCCTTGCTAACCGCACTACATGCCTTTCAGTTAATCCCCCTAACTCTATAATAAAAGTAACAACCAACACTTATTAACAGCTTAAGATATGTCAGGCCATGTTGTTACTTAACATATTTTGTCTCAGGTACCATGAGACAATTACTACTACTATACCCATTTTAGAGATGATGCAATTGAGGCTTTAAGAAAATAGGCCCAGGGGTCCTATAACTAGGAAATGTTGAAGCTGGGATTTAAAAGCAGATCCAACGGTGTTTGTTTCACCACCTCGTTTGTTTATTCATTTTATACATTTTAATGACTATCTATCATGTGTATCAGAAGGACTTCAAAGTTTTCCACACCAAGGTGGATACAGTTACTTGAATTAAAACCACAAGCAGGCCACCTCTCTCTGGGTTCCAGCCTACATGGTTTGCAGTTCTGATGTAAAAAGACCCAAACCCTGGGCTTGAATTAATGCAAGGGCAGAGTGTAGACACTAAGCCCAGAATATATAGTCTCACCTAGTACCACTAATCCCAGGAAGCTCCAGATGGAGGCAGCACAAGTTCTGCAGAAAAAAGTAAAACAGATCTGTGATTGAATCCTGACTCTGCCATTTACCTCGTCAGAGCACCTTCACCGCCGGAAGACCCAGGTTTCCTCCTGTGGGGTACAGCGCTAATAACACTCAGTTCTCAAGCCTTTGGTCAGGACCAAATCAGACAGCATGTGCACAGATCTCCAGGCATACGGGAGATACCCGGTGCGTGTCGGGGCAGCCCAGGACCCAGCGACTGCAAGGACTGCAGGAGGAAGATCCAGGCCCACATTATGAAATACATGACAAAGTTCTAGCGCAAGAACTTGCTTCTTACTGCCATAAATGGACAGTGTCCTGGGGGAGAAGCGGCTTCTACAGATGGAGCCAGGTGCAAGGCCAGTGATTTGGGCTGGAGAGAGGAAAACACAAACCCCATAAAGAGGGTTCCAAGGGGATTTAGCAGCGATCAGAATTCCCCGGGCTTGGATTTCACCCCAAAGCACCTTTGTCCCATTTTGGTAACTCATTCCTCGACAAGTAGGTGGTCCCCTGAGTAAGCGTGAAATTTCTCCCTTTGGCTTCAGGGGCTTGGTCGAGTCAGAAACCTCAGAGCTTTGGTCCAGATGCCTCAGACCCTCACTGTTACAATAGGCACCAGCGTGTCTGCTGACCTCAGCCACACAGAGCTCTCTCTCCTGTAAGGCTCCTCCAGAGAAGGCTGCTGACTCTTGGGCCACTGCCGGCTGGTTTTTGCCAAGGATCTCAACAAATTCATCCCAGTTTTCTGCTTACCAGATATGTTTCCCCTAAATAGCAACAGAATTTAGCACATTATAGCTAATGAAAATAATAACAAAAACTTATACAAAGTCAAAAGTTTTAATAACGGTTCTAGGCATCATGCTAAGCACTTTGCATACATCATCCCACCGAGGCCTCTCTGTTACCCTATCAGGCACAAACTATTAATGTCCTCTTTTTAGAGATGTGGAAACTGAGGCTTACACAGGCTATGTGACCTGCCCAAGGTGCTGGAGCTAATAAATGAAACTGCATTTGTACCCAGATCTACTTGACTCTGAAATCCAAGCTTTTCTTAACCACATTGGCTCAACGTACGAACAGAGGTAAAGATGCTCTTAAATAGATCCTGGTTATATAAGAATTCAGAACTTCCACCTGCTATCCAAAAAGCCCAGCACACTTAAATGCAATCGAGTTACTTGTAAAAACATCTCTAAGTAGTGAAAGTAAGGGGTGTGGGGGGCAAATCCCAGACAGGGCATTGGCTGGCTGCCTTAAATCTAAAGTAGGTAAAACAATATGTGGAGTCCTGACACCCCATAACTCCCCTTCTCTCCACTCCCTTAGCTCCCAATACAGCTTGGGATCTGGGAACCTGAATGCACAAAACAGAACCACAATTGCCCCAGGGCAGCCAATAGAGGCTGCTGTCTCCCAAAACCAAGCTTGCCTCAATTTTGTAGTTTGGCAGGGGCTTGCCCTTCAGCTATCTCCTTCTGGGGCAAGAGGGAAGGGAAGAGAACTCAGGCCAGGAAACCACCATTTAAAATCAGCTCTACAACCCAAGAGAAGCCTAGCCCTAGGTAATCAGGCACTCCCAGCACACATGTGAACAGCTAGTGCCAACAACTTGGGGCAGCATTAACATGCCAGGTGTACATCTTCTCCCTCCAGGACTCAATAAACTCGGCTTCTTGAGTTCTAGGGTGCAACCCCAGGCCAGCTCCACAGCCATGTCAGCCTTCCCCAATTTGGCTTCTACTTGGGATCAAGCCCCCCCAAGCCAGGTACAAGCACAGCTCCAGCCAGATCCATCAGCGGCCCAGGAGCCTCAAGGAGATGAGAGGACTCTCCTGCCAAAGAGTGCTGCTTCTTCATGTACAGTCCTCTCCCTCCCAGAAACAAGCAGAATCTGGGATGCCGTGGCAGCCCATGCTGCAAGGATCATGTGAATCATCCTCAATTAAACATGCTCTTCTTCTTGCTGAATCCACATTTAAAATTACGGATATAACCATCCCAAGCTCATCTGCCAAGCCCCCCCAAGGAAGGTAAGGTGGTGGAGTGGACCTGGGTTTAAATTCCAGCTTTGCCTCTTATTAGCTGTGTGACCTTGATAAAGTTACTTAACCTCTCTTAGTTCCCACTGACTCATCTCAAAACTGAGGGTAAATTTGCTGGCTTTGCAATGAAATTGAATGAGACAACGTCTGCTAGTTGCTTGGCATATAGTAGGTGGTAATGAACATTGTTTTCTTCTCTCCTTGTCTGGCTTCAAAACAGAAATATGCTTCCACTAGGCAGCTATAAAGGTCTTAACGAAGCAAGAAAAGTCCTCATGCTGAAACTTTCCATGCCATCTCTCCTGGAGCCTAGTTTCCAGAAAAAAAAACGCACCCAGTAATTTACCATATTAGCAAACATAACCGCAAGTTCACCAGGCTCCTTAGATTCCAAACAAAACCTCCAACTACAAGTCATTTTAATCAGGGCCCTCTGAGCCACCACCAGCAGCCCCTGCCTGGGGCCACACTGCCTCTCTCCAGCTCACTCCTCCCCACCAGACTGAAAAATCTCCCAAAAAAATCTGCAATAAGGTTTTAAGACAGCTGGGTGATCAACACCCAGTTTTTCAGGCTCAGCAGCCTACTTTGATAAGATGGACTGGAAAACATTGACAATTATTCAAATGTCTAGGTGGACCAAGGACATCTGGGGAATGCCCCGGCTTCCTCTGAAACCATCAAGGTTAGAGTGAAAGAGGGTGGGGAGGATGGGAAGGAGAGAAGGTGCTGAATTTCTTGATCAGCGACCCCACCACCACATTAGCTGCACCACTGGCTGCTCTGCCTGGCTTTTCAATCCCAGCCAAGGAACGTCAAGGCAGTATACGCGCCCGCCCCTAGCCCTGGAAATTTCAGGAAATCGTCCTACCTTGTAAGGTTCCTAGGCCAGAGCATTTCTCTACATTGCGGTCCTTGGAGAACAGTGGACAAAGAAGCTGAATGAATCTCACAGGATGGCAACTCCTTCAGCCAGCGGAGCCAGCCCACGCTGGGCCAGGGGAATCCTGGCACCCAGCAACTGTGTTACTAAAGGACTAGCTAGCAGGGGATCACCATTCCCCAGCCCAGGAAAGAAATCCGATCCCTCAACAAAATTAACCTCTGAAGTGCTGAAGGAGGGAGAGGTCAGGCCTGAGTGCCAGTATCAAGTCAGCTGTGAAAAGTTTCAGCAAAGCAAAAGCTGACACCAAACTCTGAAACCATTACCGTAAAGCACTGAATGGAAGGGCCCTCCCTATGCTCCCAGGGGAGTTTGTAACAGCGGGTCACGCTGAGGAAAATCTCAAAGTGAAACAATATCTTAAATCCCCACAGACTGTACAAAAACATCGGAGAAAGTCTTTTCAACCCTAAGTGCTACTTTCAATGACACAGAAATCATTGCTCATAACGTTTCTTAGCTCATTCTGCAGGAGTCTGAATTGAATGCAAAGCGTTTGATTAAAATGATTAGCCTACAGGGAGAACTTCTGAGCCTAGAAAGGAAATGATACCTGTTTGTACAGTTAACAACGACATACATTATTTCCGGTGATGTCAAGTTTGATGCAGTGCCAATGAAAATATATATTAATTCCTCAGGCTACTTATTTGAAAAGAAAAACAACCTCACTGGCTACATTAAGCATTACGGTACAGAGGCAGGAAGGGAAGGTGGGACAGAGAGAGCTCCAGCTCTGGCAAGGGAAGGGGTTGCACCAACTAATCCCTATTAAAACCTGTAATCAAGGAACTCAGAAGGAACTATGTAAACAGATGATACGAACAATGAACAACTGTATTACCACTGAGAAGTCAGGAGCAAAATTACATTATAGCCACGAGCTTTTATTTCAAAATGAAGGATTAAGATGCTTTCCCAAACCCCTATTCCCTCTCCAAAAATCCTACCAGTTGGTTCCTGGCAGCTTTCAAAGACTTTCCCTGAGAAAGGCTCCCCCTCCTTCCCTGGGCTGCTCCTCCAGTGGGATGGGGGAGTCGGGGCTGTGGCCCTGGGGGTGGCTAAGAAAGGAAGCAATAACTGGCTCCAAGTGAGGTCTCTGTGTGGTCAGCCTTTGCTCAGCAAACAGAAGCTTTTCAAAGGAGAATGACGAGCCATTCCTCCCCCACTCAAGAGGGAGGCGATCAAAGGTCCGCTCAAAGAGGAAAGGGGGCTCTCGTGGTGCTTCCCAGGTGAATGAAAAAGCAAACCAGTCTAGGAGCAGAGATTGTGATCTTGAAGCAGTCCCAACGGAAGTTAATCATTCACATCTCATCCCTCACGGCCCTCCTCCACTTGCAGTACTGCTAGGGTGTCTGTGGTGGGGCGTGGGGAGGCACAGAGGGTGAATTTGGGGGACGGGTATAGTCCAGATTTATTAGGACAAAAAAGTGGGGAGAGACCCAAGCGCTGGCTGACAAAGATGCTTCAAACCACTCCTTATCGTCTGTGCTGTCTCTGGAACTGAGTTTATCTTTTACAAGACTTTTTTGAGAATCTGGTCGACCTCTGGGTTAATTTGGGAATGGAATGGAGACTGTGTATATGGAGATACATATGCACAAATATACACATGTTAAAAATTGCCCACTGTTTCCTACAATTGTTCCTTGCTCTAAGAAAATAAAATAGGTAAAAATCCTGATTAGCCACCAAGATAAACTAGGGGATGTCATCTATCCATTCATTTATTCACTCATCCAACTACCATATTTACAGAGCATCTGCTCCGTAAGTGTATATGTGTAATATGTGTATGTATCTGCTATGTGGCAAACATTCTTCTAAGTGCTGAGGACACAGTAGTCAACAAAATAGACAAAAAAATCCCTACTCTAATGGAACTTATCTTTTAGTGTTAGAACTATAAAATAAATGAGACAAAAATGTAAATTATACAGTATGTTGGCAATAAATGCTAAGGAGAACAAAATAACACAAAGAAGAGAATGTGATTTGTCAAGAGGGTGTCTGAAATTTTACATGGGGTGGCTTTGGAAGGCCTGAGGGTTTTCATTACAAATCTGAATGAAGTGTGGGAGCTGGTTATGTGACCACCTGGGGGGAGAGACTTCCAAGGGGGGACGTGGTCAGGACAAAGGCCCTGAGACAGGATACAACTTGCAGTTCATTCAAAGAATGAATAGCTTGGGCCTAAGAGGAGGCCAGGCCAGAGGGCCTGGGGGAAAAGGGAGAGAGGAGAAGGCCTGAGCAGAGCCTGGCAAGTTACTGTAAGCATCTTGGCTCTTGATAAGTGATATGTTTCTTAGCCATAGGGTTAATAAACAGAGTTTCTCCTTTTTAGAAAAGTTCATGTAAATATCCTACAACACTACATATATCATTTTAAATATGCACAATCTTAACAAGGATGAGTTTAATGCATAAGACGAAGTGCTTTAAGGGCGTCCCAGTCATCTTTTCATGGTTTAAAAGAAAGAATCACACCTTTAATATGAAAGGCTCTGAATTCTCTGCAGCTGCAGGTTCGCATTTAGTCAGGGCTTTCCCGTGCTATGGAAGAGAAAGATCAGCATGAATAAGAGCCACCCAGGCAACAGGAGAGAAAGGGAAGGTAGGTCAACCAACTCCATGACGGCAGGGACCCTTTGCTCTTGTCAAAGATCCAAGCTTCCTGGGCATTTCTGACCTTTGCTCCTAAACAGGCCAAATTCCAAAGACCTTCCAGAACTCTTAACATTTTTCTCCATAGAAATGATGTTATCAATGAAGTTAACTTAGACTTTTTTTAAACCGAAAAGTAGCTGACAAATTCTACCCAGGTATTAAAGAATAGAAGAAAACTTTATTCTGGGAATATAGTACATAAAGAGATAAAACAGAAAACCACTGAAATAAATCTAAAAGGATGGTCACTTATTTTTAATAAGTACTTTATTAAAACAACACTAGTGAAGACACCTCGCTCCTTCTCCAACACAATCTGTTTTCCCTCTTTGCTGGCTTTTCCTCACTGGCTGATAAATACATCACTCATCACATCACATAAAACGAAATCTTCTTTGACCCCACGCCCATGTTCTCCTCCTCCACGGTCATGCCAGCCTTGGCTCCATATTCCAGCAAAACCCCTCAGAGGAGCTTTCTGTACTTCTCATGTCCCAGCATCTCTTCAACCCACCAGTCAAGACTTTGGTCCCCACGATTCTACTTAAGTCCTCCTGCTGTTTCTCCCAAGAACATCGATGGCTTCTTTCTTGCCAAAGCCAATGGTTAACTCTCCGTCCTCACCCTGCTTGAGCTCTCGCCAGCGTGTGGTACCCAGATTCTTCCTTCTCGAGCTGGTTTCTTCTTGGGCTTCCATACCGTCATCTATGCCTGGTTCCTTCCTCCCTTGCTGGCTGTGCCTCTCATTCTCCTGTGCTCCCTCTCCTCTCCTCTCCTGCCTAGACCCTCAGGGCTCTGCCCTTAGTCCCCTTCTTTTTTCTACATGCAATCTTTTCCTAGGTGATCTCATCCATGGCTTCAAATCCTAGGTGTAGACAACTCTCAAGTTTGTCCAGCCTGGCCCCTTTGTGTATTTACCACACCTGAAATCAAATGCACCTTTTATAAAACTACTGCTTCCAACTTCCAATTTGTCTGCACTTACACTCACGAAGCTTTCCCCATCTCAAAGCATAACTATCCATTCGCCATCCTAATTCTCTTTTTCCTTCTCACCTCCTATATAATCCATTAACAAGTGGGCTATACCTCCTCAATACAACTTGAACTTGATCACTACTCAGCCACTTCAGTAAGATAACCTTGGACCAAACTGCCACTAGTTCCCTCCTGCAACCTCCCTGACTGCTCAGCCTTCCTGCTTGCCCTTGCCCTTAATTTGGGAACCAGTCCTACATTCACTTCAGTTGCTTTCCTCTGGCTTGCTAGTAACAGAACAAAGACTGGGAGGGAGGGAGGAAGGAAAGCTCTTTTGGATGCATGAACAAGAATGGGAAGATAAAGGGTTAAGAAGATCGGTGCACGTGAGACATTAACAGAAGACTTGAAAGAAAACGTGAGACACCTCGCACTGCCTGGAGTGGAATTTCACTTGGTGTGATCTGCAGCAGGCGTGGGAAGGGGAGAAATTCTCCAGGGATGCTCAGCCAAGTTTGCCAAGTATAGGAGCTAACACTGGGGAGTTTGTGATTTTCAACAGAAATGGTAAGAGACAAGGTAGCTTTGGGGTAGGAAATGAACAATATTCAACAAACAGTCCCTGAGCACTGAACCTGCAACGGATGCCAGGCTGGACCCCGGGAATATAAAGGGAAGTGAAAGGGAACAGCCCCGCCCGACGGGGCTCTTTACCTGGAGAAGACAAACGAGTAAAATCATTAGGGAGGCTACCGTGAAAGTGATGAGAGAAATAAACAGGCTGCTGTGAAGCAGAGTCACAGGAAGCACCTACTTTAAATAGCATGGCCAGGAAAGGCCATTCCCAGGAAGTGACATTTAAAGGAACACATGAAAGACGAGAGAAAGCCGGCAGGCCATCGGACAGAGGGAAGCCAGGTGTTCCAGACACGGGACAGGGGATGTCAGGTGCAAAGGGAGGGGATGGCTGCGTGTGCTGGAGGAGCTGAAAGGTGGCTGCCACGCTTGGAGCCCGGTAAGCGGGTGGGGGAACATTAGTGGAAAAGAAAGTCTACCCTCTGGAGAACTCTGAGGCCCACTAGGAACAACGGATCCTGGGGAGGATCCATCACGAGCTGCGGAGGCCGGTCAGTGTACCTGGGCATCTCTCACCTTCCTTGCCCATTCCCTCCATTCTCGTCTGGGAAGCAGGACCATCCGCCGAGCAAGAAGGCCTCTCCCTTCCTGTTAACGTTAAGAACGTGGGGTCCTGGGAAGCGGATTGAGCTTCCACAGATTGTAGATGTTTCCTCACCTTCCCAGTGAGGAGGCGACAGTCTGCAATCTTATTACAAAAACAGAACGAGCTGCCTTTCAGCTTCCAACGTTTTATCTTGCGGTGCCGTTTCTGTTACCTTTCGTTGGTAGATTCTTGAGATTGTCTAGAGCCCACATTTGTGGGTACTCACACTACTCACACGTAAAAGCACACACACTCCTCAATCTCTAAATGAAAGTCTTCATTCATCAGGAAGGGTATCCAATCTGCTATCCATGTTTATGCCCTTCCCATTCGGAATCTGAAACCAGAAGTTTGTTAACAAGACCTCGGACCGAGGAAGCTGAAGAACATGACTAGGTGGGTGCTGCCATCTTCAGCCTCAACTTGCAGATCCAGACTGTCCATTCCCAGTCCAACACCAAGGATGTCTTTTCTGACAGGATGTAGTTGGCTGCCTCAAGACGCCAGCATTTGCAAGAAGGAAACGTGAGGCCAAACACCACTGGTTTCAAGGATCTGTATTTTATGAGGGTGTTGGGGTTGCATCCAGAGAATTCTGAGAGTTCGAATATTCCGTTGTGCAGCTGAGCTATTGTCTCTATTAAGTTGGATGGGGGAAGGAATGAAGTATCTCAAAGCTATTCTTTGGCTTTTTCTAACAGCGGTCCAGCTGCCAGGACATCCTTGAGTGTGTCCACTGCAGGGCAACAGAGAGAGGGACAGACAGGCTGCGGGTGAGGAAGGAGAAGTATGACAGGGAGAAGGAAGATACTGGAGAGGAAACTTGTAGGTGCTTACCCTGAAGCAGGCTGCGGTTTAAGCCAACAGTCTGGGGACTCCGATCTAACTTCCCTTCCTGTACCCAAAGTTCTCCCACTGGCCTGGGTGGCAGCTCTCTCACTGTGGGGGTGCACCACAGGGCAGAGGTGAGAACACTGGAACAGGAGCTGGGGACTGAGCTCTTGTCCTACATCTGTCACCACGCTGACTTTGGCCAAATCACTTCCTGATTGTGGCTCTCAGATTACTTTCCTGCTCAGTAAGCAGACTGCCACCCCAGCATCCACTAAGACCCTCCCAAGTACGAATGTTTTGTAAAACTACACCCCCAGATCTCCCACTGAAATCCCTTTTCAAAAAAGTTCTTTTGCCTTGTGAATTTGACTCATGATCCATCTGTCTGTCCCCTGCTGGCAACAGCCCTTGAATTTACTGCAGACTTTCGAGGTGCCAGGCGTTGAATCTAATGCTGGGAATACCTCATCCTGCAGAACCCTTCCTACAACTCTGTGAGGTCGTAGTTTCTCTTGTCGTACCTTAGCTTTGGCATTTCATTGTTTCCCTTCTGAGTTTATAGGGACTATAAAATTGGTTCAAAAAACCTTCCACAATCTCTAAACCACAGTCTTGTCTAAGTCAAAAGAAAAAAAAAAAAGTTTGGCAAAGAGCCCAACTCATTCTAGGTATTTGCCTGGCGGGGAGGCTAGCTGAAAAGTTACAGACTGGTTAAGAATTAAACCTTTTCCACTGGACCATTAGTCTCTAAGAGAAAAACTGCCTTGAATGGAGGAAAAGAAGTCAAACAGGGTGACTGGCACACTGTAAGTGCTTACAAATTTTGCTGTCAGTACTGAAAACCAACTGTGTGCCAGGGACTCTGCTAACTTTATATATAATATTGATATCAAAACTGACAATACCCCGGTAAGATAGATTTTATTATCCTCCACTTATAATAATAGAAAGATGATCTACAACTCAGAGATATTAGCTAAGCTGCCCAAGGTTACATGGCCAATAAATGTTAAAGCCACAATCCAGATACAGATCTGCTTGATTCGTAAACCAGTGTCCTCCTGGGGACGTCTTCAGCTCCCATTTGAGTTCTCATCACGGCGGTTACTATGCTGAATTCTCTGGTCTTATTTAATCCCTCCAACATTCCCTATGCAGGAAGTATTATTATTCCCAATTTATATGAGGAAATCGGGGAACAGTGGTTTAATAACATTTCCAAGGACACACTTCTGGTAAGGCCCCAGTTTTTCTGATTTAAGAGCCCATGTTTGAAATCACTCTTGATCACTTCTGAATTTTTGCTTTGAGTCTGGTACTTGGCACATTGGGGATGATTTTCTTGACCTTACCAATGGCTACTTCGCTGGCTAAGTATTATTATAGATATGCTGACAATAACCCTATCTAATGCCCGCCACTCCCCACCAGAGTGGGTGACTCCTTCGGTAGGTACCATCATGGTAGTTTCTAGTTCTGCACCTTCATTTACATTTACAGAGAAAGATAAACATTCTCAATCAATTAAGAACACAGTACAAACAGATGCTAAATTTGTATGTTCAGCTGCAGGCAGCTAGTTGGACATAGACAGAAACTCTATTCTTCAGCCAACCTTCTCCCAAACATGGTATCAGGAACAATGGAGTATGGATACAAAAAGCGTGTGAATGGTTCAGGGTAGCCCCGTCACCAGTAGCCAGAATGTACTTGAGACTATGTTCTTCTGTAGCCTCCACAGAATCATCTGTGTACGCAGATGTCAGAATTATAAGGGAAATATAGAATACGGGCTTTATTTGCAGCCCACACTAGTGTGCATACATCAGGTCCAACAATAGTCTTTGCATTGTTATTTGTAAGAACAAAAGGAGTGGAACACACAGAACATCCAGCAGGAGGGAAAGAGTTAATCAAATTATGCATCCTCCATAGAATAGAATCCTGTGTGGCCATTAAAAATGGTGTCGATGAATAAAAAGATGCTCATGCTATAGTGTCAAATTATTATACAAAAGTAGATTATAAAACACTTCTCATGTTTTTAGAGGCTGGGTAGTCCAGCAGTTAAAATTAAAGACTACAGAGTCATACTCTCTAGCTTCGGATCCCGGCTCTGTCACTTTTAGTCGTGTAGCTTGTGGCACGCTGCAGTGTGTCTCAGCTTCACAACCCTGTGCGATGAGTTCTTATGCCTAGAGGTGTTGTAAAAATGAATCAATACACGTAAAGAGTTTAGAACAGCGCATGGCTCATAGCAAGTACTCAGAAGATGCTTGGTCTTTTTAAAAATAAAATGTCTGTGTGCTTATATGAATTGAAAATATTTGGACAGCACCACGGTGTTAACAGCAGATCTCTCTGCATCATATAATATTAGGATATATAATATTTTTCTTTTATCCCTACTGTTTGCTTATCTGCATTTTCTATTTTTCTATAATAAAACATAGGTTTGGGTTTTTTTAAAAATAAGAACAAGAATCACATTTAATTTTTTAAAATCCTAAGCTTTGATCAGAAACAGAAATCTCATCAAAACTTGTTTTTTTAAAAAAAGCTGTGCATCAGGCCAGGTATCACAAAACCTGGAGTCTGGAGAAATTGCATCGTGTTTCTTGGTCTTTTCTAATTTGGTGGCCTAATAGTAAGAAAGACTGCACTCGAGTACCTTGGTTCTGAGGACATGTAGGCAGGGCTGGGGAAAGGAAGAGCGGAGAGAGATGGGAAAGCCTGATTTCATTCGTAGCAATCCACTTAGTTTAAAATGTCAGGAAGTTTAGCGGATTAAGGGTATTACAGTTGCTATTCATAAAGGTGTTTTGTTAGAACTTCTAAATAGCAATCTGGTGAAATAAGCCTTGCACAGCCTTAAATGAAAGCCTGTTACAGTACTTAAAGTTTCCTAGAGGAAAGAAAAAGACCCCCAGGTATTAATTTGCCCAAAGAGCAGCTGCCTGGAAGATACTGTAATGTATCCGATGTAGCCAATGCTATAAAATAGATTACCAGTCACAGAACTCGGAGGTTTGAGCCCAGATCACCTGGTGGTAGAACTGCAATTAGCAGTAATGAGAGGCATGTCTGCATTCTGATAAGAGCCACAGCTGTACACATATTATAGATTTGGGTCCGTTAAAAAAAAATCCAAGGACATTTAAAGCTGCTGGAATCCAAGAGGCACAGGCGTGTTTGGATTTCAAACTTCAAAAATGAAAAAAAAAAAAAAAGGGCCTGCCATACTTATCTCATAAACGCATCTGGGATGGGAAGGTCATGTCAAACTCCGGGGAGAAGAAAAGGAGACTCACTCTTATTAAGCCCCCATTTGCACGGCAGGCTCTGTGCTGTTTGAGTCAATCGACCTAAGTGTTCCTGTTTTCAGTCTTGATCCGTGGGGGCAGACAATCTTGCAAATGAGACTCTAAATCAAAGGTCTGGAAAACAAATTCCATTCTTTCCCACTGCTTCTTATGAGATCATAGAAGGTGTCTCAAGAGAAAAGCTGTCTTCACAATTAGGGGGAGACGGGGTCAGGGTGAGAAGTCTTACAGAATGGCAGAGGGCTGGCGTTTGAAGGAGGAAGGCTTGGGAGGGAATCCTGGCTCCGCTAACAAGCGCTGCACGAACTGGAGCTAGTCTACCTGTCTGAGCAATTTCCTCGTTTGGCCTGGGTAATGAGGAAACAATAGTGAGTAAGAAGACAGGTCTTCACCCTCAAGATTCTTAGAGTACAGATGAAGTGACAGGTTGGCAGCAGACATTTATAATATGATGTGTTTGATGCTATGATACAGAAAAATTCAGGGGACCATGGAAACAAATAGGAGAGACACTCAATCTGGTCTCTGGTGGGGGATAGTTGGGGAGGGCTTTCTGGAGGAGGTGACATTTAACGTGTGCCCTGAAAGGATGGGGTAAGAGTGGAAGGAACGCCTCTGTAAAGGTTAGAAGGCAAAAGGATGATGTAGTGGGGAATGGCAAGTAATTCAGAGTGGTTGGAGGCAGGAAAAAAAGGGGTAAGAAATAACAGGAGCCAGATCTCATAGTAAAGTCCAGTAACAGAGTTTGAACCTCATCCCAAGAAGGGACAGGGAGCTCATGGGCATTCAGTGCTTTTGGACAAGCTGTGGGCAGCAGGGATGCAGACATACCAAAGAATTAATAAAATTACCCAGCTCTGTTTCCCAATTCAGAACTCTCACTCTGTTGTTTGCATTTTCTCTTATTTCTTTGACAAAGTGAGCATTTTTTTAAGTGATATGTCCACCCCATGGAAAGTTGCAAGCACAGCACTGCCTCTCAGCTCACCTGTCACAGGTCCTGTCGCCTCAGTTCACGCACCGCTCAGTTCAACAACACCTGCAGCCCCAGGCATTGCATTTTGGGATAATCAAATCCCAAATTTTATACAGGTTTGGTTAGTTGGTAAACTGAGGTCACCTTAGATGTTCATATCTGGAAAGAAACTTGGGGGCCATTTGGTTTAATTTCCTGGATGAGCTCAGGGAGAGGGGAAGTACCTTGCCTGAGGTCACAGAGGTTAGTGGCAAACCCAAGGTTACCCAATCTCCAATGTCCAACCTACGTTTTTGCTTTACATCTTCGCCTCTCCCCATCACAGACTAGGAATCCCGAATTCCCACGCCAAGGTCAGGGAGGTCTCACTGACACCTGTGTAGTCACGTGGGGATGTGAAGTCTCGTTTGCCAGCAAACACGACAGGAAGAGATGGTTGCACAGGATGGGAGTGATAAGAAGGGAAAGCAGTTAGGGTGATCTTATTCATTAAAGAAAAAAAAGCAGGAACACAGCAGTCGAGGAAAAGAATCAATTCTATTTAAGCAAAGCACTTTAAGGTAATGAAAAATGCTTCCAGCATTATCCTATTTCAAAAACATTTATCAGATGCCAGGGAAATTAAGCATGTGCAGGCACACGCTCCACTCTGCTCAAATGGTTTATCTAGCAAAACAACCAGGCCAAAAAAAAAAAAAAAAAAAGATCTGAGAAACTTCAATTTTCAACTGCCAAGCAGATCAAAGACACAAGCAGCAGAAAAAGAAACACACAGTCTAAATTTAGTCATCTCCCACACTGGTTAAGGCCTTTTCCAAAATCTGCTGGCTGTTGCCTAGACACAGCTTTGGTGTGAATGATCTTCATCTGGGCCTCTGTCCTCAGGGTCAAACTGGAGATGCTGATTGCAAGCCTGCTCTTTCCCTGTGTCCCTGAAATCTCTGTGGGCTGCCGGGGGGCGGGAAAGCTCTCTGGAAAGTTTTGCACCTCAAGAAGTAGCTGCGAAGAGTCAAGACAAGAGAGAAAACTCAGAGAGAAAAGAAGACAGGCATTCATATGCGCACACTCTGATTGATGTAAGCTTAAAATACACAGGCTGGGAGTTCTGAAACACTGGGGTTCGGCCCCCTTTGCCCTACTGACAGGGCTCCCCTATTGACCCAGCTCACAAGGTTTGCACATGGGGTAAAGTATAATAAAGTTCTTCTCCCATTTTGTGGATGTAAAAATATTTTTACAAATCCTAAACAGCACTGTGAAACAAAGGAGCCAAAGCGTGTGGCTGGGGAGAGTGGGCAGCTAGCTGCTCTACTGCTGGCTGAACTTGGAAGGCGATCACAGCAGACGCCCCAGCGTGGTGGCAGCTATGCCTCCGTGCGCCCGCCTCTCGTGCTCCCACTGCAGCTGCTGATCAATGGGCTCCCACACCAGGCTGGACACAGACGAATAATTAGTCTGACTTACCTTTCAAAGGAGAGCCGGTTTCTTCAAGGACTGGCTTTTGTCCCCCAGCCAACCTGTCACACCTATCTCCTCCTGGTGACCCGGGTGTGCAGCACATGAACACACTCCACTCGCTAAATTTAGATTTTGAGAGCCTTTTCTAACCTGTCATTTCCTCCACAGAAAAGCAGATCGGTTTCTTCAGTGAAAATAACACTGTCACCCAGTGAACGCGGAGAGACAAAGCAAGGCCCCAAAGGCGAATGAAAGTGTTCTCATCCTTCCCCTGCACCACCCAGGAAAAATTCTGTTGACATGTCCTGGGAGTATGCACAGCATGCCTCATTTTCAAAACTTCCAGGGAAGGCAGTGCCATTTTACTTAAAAATCTAATTCTATTTCAGAAAGCTCACTCCTGCAATGTCCTTAGTAATGCCTCCCGGGAGACAAGAAGAAAATGATCTTTGGAGACCAGTCTCAGCTCTGCCTCCGACTACATGCAAATTATTTTGCCTCTTTGGACCTTGGTACCTCCATCTTTCAAATGAGGATATCTCATTGGGTTGTCATGAGGATTAAATGTGTAAGTTCAGGTGAAGTGCTTGGCTCACAGCATGTTATGTGCTATGCATATGCTAGTTGCTGCTGCTGCTTCTCCTACTATCATTATCCCAGCTTCTCCAGCTGTCTGACCTCAGGAAAGTTCGCCTCTCTCTGAGCCTCATTTCAGTTTCCTGGTATTTACAGTACAGGTCACAGTGGCCTTGCAGGAGTGCGGCAGGATGAAGTGAGCTGAAACATCGTGAGCATTCAGCCTGGCACACTGAAGCGCTCAGAAATGTCAGCTCCCTTTCCCTGTGCTCCTGTCCTTATTGAAAATCTCTCTCTCATTCCACACGGGACTCATTTCCCCTTGTTCTGTTTTTAAAGAGTGATAAAACTAAGCAGAACCACTTGGGATTGAAATCGTCCACATACATTTATGAACTTCCATCATGTGACAGTTATTCCCCAGGCTTTGGCATTAAAGTGTTAGACAGAGAGGGCCTCTATTGTCAAAGAGCTTGTGGTCTAGTGAGAATGCATCAGGAGACACTTCCGTCCTTGCCCTGGCTGGGAGCTGAACCTTCTTTCCAAAGAATAGCTATCATTTAGGGGTTATCACGGTAAGCATCGCAACTCCACCAAGAAGGACCTCTTACTATTTGCATTAACTTACCCTAAGGCACTGGTTAGTAAGTAGCTGAGCTGGGATTTGAGTTGGACCCTATTCTAAGAGCCTTTGCTCTTAACCACTGCATTACATTGCTTTGGGTTCAAGGTCTTGCATCGAAAGCAGCATTAGCAAAAAAGAAACGCAGATGAGAAATCTGAACTCCCAAAAGCACATCTGGCGGCATCTAGGCCTAGAGCCATGTCCAGTACAGTCCATCATGGGGCTTAATACTTGTAATTTTGAAAAGCAACCCAGTGGATTTAGACGCTATCTTCTTTTAGCATCACTTTAAAGTTACACTAAGGCACTGAATGGCAGGGGGAGGGAATTTATGAGAGTGGCAAGGCTGAGCATCTCTTTGAAGGAGGTGCTGAAAGAATTAACTGTAACCCAATCAGAACATCAAAACCACTCAGTATCAGAGCCCACTGCCTGATGGTCCACTAGAACCAGGTCACTTCCTCGGTGGCAGTGGGGACAAGCTGGCTGCTTTGGTCAGAGCCTCACATTTGCAATGCAACCAGGCTCCTAAGGGTGCAGCAAGCTCCTTGCCCACTTCTGACTTACCGCAGCGGGGAGAGGAGAGACTAGGACTTCACATGCTCGTTTGACAGGAGGGGACGGCAAAGCACGAAGGTGTGGATTACACAGAGACATGGATTCTGAAACGCAAGGTCCCTCCTGAGGACACTGTAGTCCGGCAGGCTCACTCAGAGACGAAGCAGGCCTTCCGCAGTGACATGGAGGGGAATGTGGGGCAGGAGTCGTAACAACTGCTGCTGGGAACTCCAGGGAGGCTTCTGGATGATCTGTGGGTATCTCCACCCCTGGTGTTTAAGAACCAATTTTCAGAGGTGCCAGGGGTTCACCAGCAAGCAAGTCTGGTGGTTTACTCAGCCTGAATGGGATTCTCCTAGATGTTTTCTTCTCAAATATTCCTGGCCTACATGATCCCTCCATACTCTCTAGTAGTGACCGGACATTATTGTTATTAACAATAGGACAAAATCAGAAGCAAGAAAATCCAAATCCATTGAACAGAGTGGCTGTTTTTCTTATCGGGCATAGGCGCAGTGGATGCTAGACATGCAAGATGGCTGCGACAAAGGAGGCCTTTGCTCCTCTCCAGGCTCTCAGGGGTGCGGGGTCCGCTGTGTGCCCACAGCCTGCCCTTCTGCAACACTGGGAAGGGTGTGTGCAGGTGGGCAGGTGTGAATCCCTCACCGACAGGGCCCAGCTGCCTCCTTCCTGGAAACTGGCAGAGCAGGTGTGATTCTTTTTCCTGTGGGACTCAAGTATTAATAGAACTAACTTAGAGAGGGAGGGAGGTGGGTTTAGGTAGAACAAGAAAGGCAATGTCCCAACGCTGGCCCTTTTGAGTCACTGACTCCTGAGAGTTGCTGGGGACAGATTGCAATCGTTTGCAAATATGGAGAAGGCTTGTATTGGAGGCTCAGAGGACCTAGATTCTAGTCTTGTGTCTAGTACATGCTTGCTGTTTGTCTCTGGACTAAAGATCTACCCTCTCTGAGTCAGCTACATCATCTAACTTGAGAGTGGTGGTGAGCGTTTTCCCTTATTGATGGGTATACAGATAAAACAGACCATCCACACAGATGTCATCTGAATCCAGCCCCATCCATGACCCGTCCTATTAGCCAATCTGTAATTCCTAACTCACCAGGTTGTGACGTAAATTAGTGTGCAGCACATTTAGAGCATGTAGCCCAGGGGAAGGGAAGAAGGTACTTGTTATTTTCCACTCTCAGTGATCTCAGAATCCCACTTCTCCCCTCTCTGACTTCCCTCTCGAGTTGCAGTAAAGGTCTGGGTCCACTTTCTGGGCTCCGACTAGAGGGCTAGTTGCTTAGGACAAAAAGCATTTCTCCAGCCCCGCTTCCTCCCAGCTGGCAGGACAGCTGCTGCCCACTGTGGTTTACGGCCCATTTATGGTGGGGCGCCCTGGTCAGTGGCTGTTTGTGTAGTGTTTAATCATTAGGAGGTGGCCAGTTCTAACACTGCGAGCCCCGGGGCATCTATGAATAAGTCAGCTATTTGCCTCAGCCTATCAGTGTCTGTGTTTGGAAGGCTTCTCTCCAAGGACACAGGGCTGACCTCTGACACAGCCAGTTCCAGGGCAGCTGGGGAGGTTACTTCCAAAGGGCACAGTGGGACACAGCTACACAGGTGAGGCTTTGAGTATCAGAGTGGAGATACTGGCCTGGAAAACAAGCAGTCGGCCTTCAGAGATGGGATTCCTTTCCCAGAGAACAGAACTCCCCAGGGTTTCCTCTTTCCCTCCATCTTCCCTCACATTCTATCATCCTCCCACCAAACCTGCCTGCTCTTTCTCCCCTTCACCACTTAAAACACCCATTTGTTTTCCAAGGTCCAGCTAAAAGCCTGCCTCCTCCAGGAAGCCTTCTGTCTGACCCCTGTTACAGAGCTCATGTTCTGCCCTCGGGATCTGACACCCCCCTGTCTGCACCGTCCCCTCCCTCAGTTGTTCACACACTGATTGCTGAGACGTGGAGAGGGCTCCACTCCAGACCCGTTTCCCCACATCACCTCATCCATGGGGAGTCCCCAGTGAGGGCTATGCCTGATGGGTGGTGTTATAGAATGAATGTTTGTGTCCTCCCCAAATTCATGCTGACATCTGACCCCCAACATGATAGTGTTTGGAGGTGGGGCCTTTGGGAGGTGATTAGGTCCTGAGGGCGGAGCCCTGATGAATAGGATTTGTGCCCTTATAAAAGGGACCCCCAAGAGCTAGTTCACCCTCTTTCTGTCATATGGAAGAGGCCTTCACCAGAACCTGACATTGCTGGCACCCTGACCTCAGACTTCCAACCTCCAAAACTATGGGAATGAAATGTCAGCAGTGTATAAGCCATTCAGACTATGGTACTTTGTTGGAGTAACCCAAATAGACCAAGACAGTCGGGACAGCCACAGCCCCAAATCGTCTCCACCAAGTTTGCACCTGCTCTTTCTTGAAGACCTACTCTGTGCCACTCACTGTGCGGCTGAGCCAGTCCTGGGAGTGAGAAAAACAGTGTTCCCAGTGAAAAAGCCAAGGCCTCTCTCTGGGTGGAGGAATAGAACTCACCTTGCTAAAACTGGACTTCAGTAAGTGCTGACTGAGCACCTACTATGTGGTAGACACTGTATTATTAGGTCCCGAAAACCCAGAGAGAGAAAAGATAATCCCTGTCTTCAAGCCTAGCAATTAGGAAAATTTAAAAAAAGTTCAAGATTTGGTTAGAAGTTAAAATAAGGATTGCCCGGGATCCTTTGGGAGATCACAGGAAGGGAACTAAGCCTGAGATTCCTAGGAAAGGGCCCCCCCGAGCTGAATGCAGAAAGAGGAGGACTTGTTAGCCTGGCGGAGAAGGGTCAGGAGAAGGCTTTCCAGGCAGAGGGAATTCCACCGGTGCAGAGGCTCCCAACTTACAACCCACGGAGTGTGCTGGAGATGACAAAGCTTTTGGCGCTGCTGGGTTAGACATGCCAGGCAAGGCCGGAGTGGTGGCAGAGCCGGGCTGGAGCAATCTCAGGGGCCTGCACTTGATCCTGTATGTGATGTGCAGCCACAAAGGACTTTTAAGCAGGTGAGTGAGGCGCACGGTCAGATTTGTATTTGAGGATCACGGTGGCTGTGCTGGGGGTGACACCCTGGGTAACTGGGCTGGCACATCAGGACAGTGGCAGTGGGAGCAGAGGGACAGTGCCAGGCACCCCAGCACTGGAGGAGTGCCATGGGTGGGGTGGAAAAGGGAGGGGAGGGCGCATGGCCCGCCCCAGTGGAGCTCAAACCTGGAGTCTGGGAGCTGACCTCGGTGGCACCAGCGAGGCTGGTTCATTAGCATGACAAGTGCTGCTAGTGTACTGAGGCCTCCCTAGCAGACTTCCTGAGGGGACATTCAAGGCTGGCGGGGGTGGGCACATCAGCTTCTCCAGCCTGCTGGCTTTGCTGGCTATCCCTTTATTCCAGACCATTAAGAGCCAGCCCTCTGCGAGGCTTCCTCAGGGCCTTTGTTTAAACGGAGAAGCAAGGACATTTAATTGCCTCAGCCAAACACCCCGCTTCACTCTCCCCACACCACCCTGCACACCCCTCCTGGTCAGTACCCCAGGCCCTCTCTCCGCGGCTTCCTCCCCCAGCTTGTGTCTTGAAACATAATCAGTGCGTGTTCTGAGGGCCTCCTCGAATTATGGTTTTGATCTTTGCTTCCAAAAGCAGAGCTGGAATTATAGCTTGGCTTCACAAGAAGTTCAAATCCACAGGGTCATAAACCCTTTCATGCTCTGTTTCAAGACCTTTGCTGGGGATTTGAGCAGGTTTGCACCTCTGATGTTGTTACATGGTGCTTAGTCTGCTGATTCCAAAGACTGGGACCTCCTGCCAGGACGCAGAGGGTGTTGACTACTTTGGCTTTTGTGCCAGTTACCCATTAGGGTCTTAAATAGCTTTTGCTTTTTCTACTGACAAGAGCTGAGTGAGACTCCCCTAAGGCAGAACACAAAGAGAGAGGCCACCATGGCAAAAGGTCACACAGACCAGTGGCTGGCTGCAGCGCTGGATCTGGGGCTGAGAGAACCCACGTTTATATCTTGCTCCCCAATTTGGGCATCTTAGCCTTTCTGTGCCTCGCTGTC
Organism: Avahi laniger; assembly: GCA_963575035.1. Taxonomy (NCBI): domain Eukaryota; kingdom Metazoa; phylum Chordata; class Mammalia; order Primates; family Indriidae; genus Avahi; species Avahi laniger. The sequence goes on along the minus strand of CAUYSK010107494.1, from coordinate 5,083 downwards.
CTTATCTGTGAAATGAGCATTTTCTAACCCATTATGAAATAAAAACTGCCACCATTGATCGAGGGCACGTACTGGGCCCAGCACTGTGTGAACCTTGTGGCTGGCATCGTCTCATTTCAACTTCACAGCAGCTCAGTGAAGTGAGTACAGATGAGGACACAGGGGCTCAGGATGGTTCACTGACCTCCACATAGTGGCAAAGCCGGAGTCTGCACCTGTGGGGTCATGGGTTGAAACTGTTTTTCAAAAATGGTAGTGGGCTGGCTCGAATAATCCAGTCTCGCATAAAGGAAGCTCTTCGACTTCAATAATCCCATTTTTTGAAGGCAGTTTGGGCCACGGTTAACTTTTTCTGAGCACTGGCTGAGGACCGAGTGGGAGGTTTTAGCACGCACTGTAGCCAGGGTTGATTTTCAGTTGGCTGATGCCCCGTGCTGACGGGTCACTGCCCCGCTCTGGTTGGTTGCTGCCTGCCGCACGTTGGCTCTGAATATTTTCCTCATCGGCCCCACACCACGGTGCCTGGCAGTCATTCATTCATTCACGGTACGTGAATTTTATGCAGGGCACGGTATGCGAGATCTGAGGGATATATCAAGAAGATGACAATGGCTGTGGTGGAGGATGTACCACGTGAAGGCCATCATGGCAACAGCGAGCCAAGAAGGCCACAGGGAAAGAAAGAAGGGGGGGTGGGGAGAGAGGGAGAGAGAGAGAGAGAGAAAGAGAGAAAAGGGGGTAGAGGGACAGAGAAGGGGAGGAGAGGAGAGAAGGAGGGAGAGGGAGGAGAGAGAAGGGGGGGCAGAGAGATTTGCAATTGTTTGGAGGGAGTGTGCCAAGACACACTGGATGGACAAAGGGGAGGGAAGCTAAGTATTCAGTAACTCCTATAATACCATTACTTAATTAATTACATAGCAAACATCTACCACTGTATACAGCAGGCTCTGTGCAAAGCCTGGCAATGCCGAGAACAACAAGCTGTCATCTGGTTCCTCCCCCTCAGTCCCGAGGGGAGACCACACCTGGGAGTCTGTGGTTCCGAGGGCATGTTAAGTGCTACCAGAAAGCAAATGGCAGTTATGGGGAGGCCCTGGGTGGGTGAGAGGCCCCCATAGGATCCTACCTGGGGTGGGGGAAGGAGAGGAGAAGACAGGGCCAGAGCCAGCCCTGGAGCAAGAGTCGGGGTTTGTTCCTCAGGCAAAGGAAACTAAGAGGTTCTTCCGGATTATTCTGAGAGTGTTGGATCCGTGGACAAGTCAACCGTGGCCAGTCCTCCCCTTCAGAGATGGGGCAGCCTGGTGTCTCAGATACAGCACTGGCTTTAGGGGCTGAATTCCTGGGTTGGAATTCAAGCTCTGCCACTCACCGTCTGTGTAACCCTGAGCAAGTCACTTAAGCTCACTGATTCAGGATTCCTTATTTACGAAATGGGGAGGCTAAAGCTAATGCATAAAGCACCTAGGAGAATACCTAGAATGTGGCAGATGTTCAATAAGTGAGAGCTGTTGTTGTTGTTGACAATGGGACTCAGAGACCAGGACCACAGATGCCAAACTGCTGAGAGTCCTGTGGGAGAGTCCTGTGGCGGAGTCTAAGCAACCTCCCAGAGCGCCCGTCTCTGGTGCGCCCAGAGTCCTCCCGGGCCCCTTCTCTCCACGGGCGCTCTGCTACAAGTCAGAGGGTACATGGAGATGCACCTCCTCCCCCCGCATGGTGCCTGGCTGGCAGTAGGGCACCCCAAGTGGCGCCTGCACTCACCTTCCAGAGTCCACCTCTTGCACCCCTGCAAGGCACACGACAGACTCCTACTGATACCACGACACCCTGTGGCTCTGCTGCACGTCTTCTCTGGGGCTTCCCCTGCTGCAAACTCACGGGCTGCCCAAAAGCCACATCCAGACAACCCAAATAAGCAGCCAGGGAGAATTTTTTTAAGCCTCATTTTGCCACTGGGGAAACTGTCGGGGTGAGACTGCCTCTCCCCAAATCTCAGGATAAGCTAAAGGGAGCGGCGCTGATAGAAATCCTCGAGCTGGGGGCCTGAGCCCACCGAGCCATGCAACCACCTCATTTCCCCCAGCCCCCGTTTAATCTCCTCCACATAATCCTGCAGCATCCCTCAAAGTGTCAGAGTCTCTCTTCAGATCTCATTTCAGGCAATTTTACAGTCCCGAGCACCACCAATTAATGAGGGAGATAAATCAACGCGCACAGCGGATGAGGGAAACAGTGGGGCTGCAGCCAGACACACAAAGCCTCCTCTTCCTGGATTACTGACACGAAACTGCCACAGGGGTCTACAGCCGAAGCCATTCCTGGCAGTAGGCGACAGCAGGCAGACCCTGAAGGTCAACTGGTGTGATCGATATGGCCAGGGCAACTCTGCAGCCTCTGCTGGGGGTTAAGAAATAGTTAAACATTCTTAAGAGAAAATATTACACCCGCAGCTTCAAGCATCCCTAAGATCCTCTTAAGTAAGGGACAGAATTCCCTCAGCAACAGCAGAGCATGGCTCTAGCCTAAGCTGCACTCTTGGGCTTTGTGATTGCTGAGCCTCCCAGATGGGGAAAATGATACCTGGGAAGGAGGTTGCCTACAAGGCCAGCGGTCCAGATGCGGTGACCATTGCAAGCATCTCTGTTGTGCTTGGCACCAAGGAGATGCTCGCCAGTTACTCAAGCAGCTCCAGACGAGGTTCACATTTGGAAGAATAGCAACCGAGCTTCCAAAGTGGGAGGCAAATACAATGATTAAAAGCAAAGGTTTTTGAGGCCAGAAAGACCTTAATTCAAATCCTAACTTTGTCCCTTATAGCACTGTGGCTTTGGGGAAGGAATGTCACCTCTCCAAGCCTCAGTTTCCTTATACGTAAAACACATTTCCTCGTATAACTTTCAAATCCAAGTGCTGTTTTGTCCTCTGGGACTCTGGTGTATGATGCAAAGTCTGTCAAGTGCATGAAAAATCACAGCGTGGGGAAGTCCTTCCAAATGCCCCGGCTCTGCCCATTCCCCAGCTGACCACCCACCCCACTCTAGACAGGCAGTGCCCACTGTTAGTGCTGATTTACAGAGCAATGTACATCCAAGTCTGATTAAATCCTGAGTCAAAACACTCACCAAAATAAATATAATTCATTGCTTATCGCTTACTTGGAATTTTGTTATCTCGATGAAAATAAGACTATGATTCCATGAGCTTCATCTCCTAATATAATTTTGGTGAAGCTCCAATTGGAACAAAATTCATGCAATGTATGATAGCAGATTTTCTTCAAAGCATCAGGAAGGTCCAAGGCCCTGTAGCTCTGCCCTTCCTCCACTTTTCCTTGGGAATACTTCGTCTGGTCCTTCAGGCCTGGGCATTCTCCTATGCCTGCCATCAGCAACAACAGCTACCCGCCTCTCTCAAATGCCTCTAAGTGCATTGCAGCTTTGCCCAGGCTTAGCTCTGAAGCACAGTGAGGATGGACACCCTGAGGCTTTCTTCCTTCTGGAAGAGATCTGCTGCATGCAGAAGAGGGAGCCCCTTGGCAAGACAGCTGCAGGGCCCGCTTAGCCTGCTGTGTTTGTACATGAGTGGCCCTGTGCAAGAACCCCACTCCTAAGTGAAACACCATCACATGCTGACACCTGTCATCATGACTCAGGGACAGAGTTCACAGACTCCCTGCCCTACATGGATGAGCTATACCCATGAATCATTCTGTTAACTCTGTCCTTCGACTGATAAACAAGAACACTGACCTACTGTAGCCTGGGCACCTGAAAAATCAGCCAGTCTGACTGCACAGATGAAGAGAAAAGGGCACAGAGAGGGAAAGCATCTTGCCCAAGATATTCACTGGTAGCAGAGCCAGGTCTTGGACGAGGTCTCTTGGTTCCTAGTGTACCACTTCCCTTATTGCATGCCTACATTCATAATCATCACCAAATAGACTATGTGTGCTTTCACCAGAGTCACTTAGAGTTCATGCTTTCCAACCCCAAGCAGAGATGACCTTGCTCCTGAAGGCTGGAGGACAGAGAGTAGTCACTGGGCCACTAATAATCTCAATTTCCTCCCTGGCAAAGCGAGAGGGCTACAACTGACGATTCTGAACAAACCCAACTCTGGCACTGAAAGCTTCTATTTGACGTGAACTAGCTTAGGAGGGGCAGCCTTGGGAAAATACATTTACACACAAAGTAACCTTGAACAGAAACAATGTCTCACTGCAACTCTGGGCTGTCACAGCTGTCGGGCATGACCGATATAAAGGTTACACTGAAACTAGGGACACTTCTCCACAGGCCAGTGTAAGAGCTGCTTTATATGCTCGGCTTATTTCAATCTAATCTTACATTTCGGTAACAGAAATCACAGCTAGGCTGCCCTTTAAAAGAGACAAAGAATATTAAAGGAAACAAAAAGAAAACCCCAAATGGATGATGAGATAAGCAGGCCTACTGGACACACGGGTAATATTTTTAAAGGAGCTTTCGCATTACCACTGGCAGGAAAAGGAGTCTCCTGCATTTTATTAGGATAACAGCACGTTCCCAATGTGGGACCACATGTAGGCCCCAGAGATGCTTCCAGTCCTCCTTGCTCCCAAAGCACATGATAAAAGTCTCTATAGCACGTGGTACACCACATTACAATGGCTTTTTAGGTTTCTTTCTTTTTTTTTTTTTTTTTGAGACAGAGTCTCACTCTTTTGCCCGGGCTAGAGTGAGTGCTGTGGCATCAGCCTAGCTCACAGCAACCTCAAACTCCTGGGCTCAAGCAATCCTTCTGCCTCAGCCTCCCAAGTAGCTGGGACTACAGGCATGCGCCACCATGCCCAGCTAATTTTTTTTCTATATATTTTTAGTTGTTTGATTAATTTCTTTCTATTTTTAGTAGAGAGGGGTCTCGCTCCTGCTCAGGCTGGTTTCGAACTCCTGAGCTCAAACAATCCGCCCGCCTCGGCCTCCCAGAGAGCTAGGATTACAGGCGTGAGCCACCGCGCCTGGCCGCTTTTTAGGTTTCTCTCCTCTCTACTTGATTGTAAGCTTCTTGTGTGCAGGGAAGTCCTACTCAACTTTAGATCCCAAGA
>CAUYSK010107493.1:0-10325 GCA_963575035.1 Avahi laniger | reverse complement strand
GCTCACAGCAACCTCAAACTCCTGGGCTCAAGCGATCCTACTGCCTCAGCCTCTCGAGTAGCTGGGACTACAGGCATGCGCCACCATGTCCGACTAATTTTTTCTATATATTTTTCGTTGTCCAGATAATTTCTTTTTATTTTTTCAGTAGAGACGGGGTCTTGCTCTTGCTCAGGCTGGTCTCGAACTCCTGAGCTCAAACAATCCGCCCGCCTCGGCCTCCCAGAGTGCTAGGATTACAGGCGTGAGTCACCACACCCGCCTGTTTGTTGTTTTTTTTTAAATTTATTTTTGGGGAAAGCTCTTGCCAAGCTCCTTATTTCATCCTTCTGGTAGTCTCCATACCTCATTTTCAAAACTTCATCAGGAATTAGTGAAGCCGTAAATGATATCAAATTTCAACTGTCCAAGAAGCTAAATTTTTGCAGAAGATTGAGAAACTAGAACTGAGAATAAGAGTTAAAGAACTCTTTGAGGCCTATTGTGATTTCCAGGATTAGAGATGCTCCTAAATTTCCCTAGTTAACATGAATTTGCTGTAAGTTTTCAAGAAAGTAAGAAAAAAACGCATTAATTTTAGCAGTTGCATAACAAGGATATGCAATGTACCCGATTCAGATGACAGGCACACTAAAATCCTAGATTTCACCACTATACAATTCATCTATATAACAAAAAAAAAATTTGTACCCCCTAAACATATATGTGTGTGTGAGTGTATTTGTGTGTGTGTGTGGGTGTGTGCGTGTGTGTGTGTGTGTGTGTGTGTGTGTGTATGAAACCAAAAAGCTATTCAGATGCACTAGTTCTAACAATCAGAAAGCAGCTCTTTAACTCAACATCAATTTTAGAAGTTATCCTCTCGAAGAAGTTTATCACTGCCCTCTACTTCATCACACGTGCCCTCAGCATCTCTTCGACTCTGCTTTTACTGTGCTCTATCCACCAGCTAATGAGACTTTTCTCATTTGTTATTCTACATGGATTCCATTAACTTAGGACTTTCACTAACTCATTGTGTCTGTTTTCTTTTTGATGTCTCTCTAATCCTTTCCCACCTGGTGTTTAGAACATTCTTCGCATTCCCCGTCCAAGCTCCTCAGAAAAGAGGACCTGAATGATTCTTATAATATGGTGCTTCTCAAAATTTCATGTGCATATCAATCATGTGCTAATCTTGCAAAAATGAAAATTTTGATTTAAAAGTCCTGGGGTGGAGCTAGAGATTCTCTTAGGTGACGCTGATGCTGCTGGCACTTGGATCACGCTTTCACAAGCAAGGCTCTAGTGAGCACCTAGAAAAGGATGCAGCTCTTGCAACAGGTGCTTGTAGGCCACAGAACAGCTTTTATCTGGTGACTTTTGTATCACACGTTAATCAGCTGTGGTCTGAGCCACAGGGCTATGTGGTAAAAAACATGGGGGTTTATGTATAAAGAAACTTTTGGGAGTGAGCTCTGAAGGAGGCAGATACTTTGCACAGTCTATCCAGTAAAAATAATGTGAGTTATTTGTGCTAAATAGTTCATTTTTATCTTTGCTAATCAAGGTGAAAAACTCACCTTAGAACTTTACTGGCATGCAGTGGGCTGCTGGGCAGGTCTCCACAATTCCAAAATTTCACAAGGAAGACTGTCAGCTTTCGCCTAAATGGCACTGTATAAGCTGCGGGTTTTCCTTCTTTCTCTCTCAGTCTGTTCTCTCCCTCACCCTCTTCCCCTTGCTGCTTTCTCTTTGTTTTTACTTCGCAGCTGGATTTCTAACAAAAACAATTATAGATCCTCAAATTAATTTATTCTTCGAGATAACAGCCGTGGGCAAATAAAGGGACAACTTTATTTTGAAATTCACAAGACCTGACTATGCAGGAAATAGGAACTGAGAAGCAAATATTCTAAGTGGGGTTTAAAAACAATCACCAAACAGACACACACATCTTCAGAGGAGGCAAGACAGGAAGAAATGAAAGGTAAGAATAGCAAAGGTGGAGGAGAGATATTGAGAAAAAGGAAATCATATGCAGACCTCTTCTTGCCCTCTTTACTCTCCAGCCTGTTTTCTCTAAGTCTGCCTGGCACAAATCACCTGTATTTTTGTTAATATACCTGCTCACAATGAGAATATATGAAAACAAAACAAAATCTACCCAACAACAGAAGATGACATGGATAGTAAACATGCATATGAAAACATCTTTAAATATATAGTTTTTAGAAATGGAAAGGAATTCAAAATATTCTATACCTATTCTGTCCATTTAATTGGAGATCAGATCTCTATACTTTTAGGCTAATTAAATAGAGTACCCTGGATACTATGTAGTACCTACTCATTTTATGATACCTACCTCTATCAATCTAGTTATCTCTGTGTCTATCACCATAGTTTATAATAAATAACCTTTCATCTTTTAATTAACTTAATTAAGGACAGTCCATGATGGGCCAAACTCATACCACTGCATACAGAAAGGACTCATTCCTATTCATCTCCATGTCCCTGGTGTCCAGTACCGTGCTTGGCTACGCAGCTAACCCTAACCCAATATGGATCTGACTCCTCTGAGCTTTTTGTTCATTTATGAAACAAGGAGCCTATACAAGATGTTTTCCCAAGGTTTCTTCCTCATTACATTTAAAATTAAGATTTATCTTGGAAGTTAAAGAAAATTGAGAATTAACCTATTGAATTGTCATGAAAAAAACACATCCAGCTAACGTGTCATTTTCTGCTGACATATAGCTGCAAGACAGACACAAATTATAGCATATTCTCTAAAACCTCAAAGCCAGAAACACATATCCTGTCTATGTCTCATGATCAGTAGGTATGAGGCTGGCATGTTTTCTTTGGAATCCAGAAATTCTTTGGAACCATGCTGGGCTTGGCGGAAACTGAAACTAGCCAAGGCCTGGTTCTGATCATTTACGGCTGCTTCCCAGTCTGTTGTCATCCTACCAGACTCTAATGAACCCCAAGCCAGGCCTGCCTGCTGTGGCTGCTCAGAGGAGTGGAGGCAGTGACTCCTCTATTAAATCAGCCTTCTAGTTAGTGCATGAGAATATTGTTGCTAGAATGCTCTTATTAACTAAAACAAGTAAAGAAAGCCTCTCCCACCATGTCAGTGGCTTGATTATAAGACATCACTGATCTCATTTGGATAAATGCAAAGATATGTGGTAGCAGAGCTATATTTTTTAATGGATAATGGTGGTTAAATGAAAAGAAAAAAATACTGATTACAGAGTCATGTACAAGTTTTTTTCACAACTAGAACAATTTAATCAAGTGTAACCTATTATTAGGGTAATGACTGAAAACATTAATAGGTTGGATTTCAGAATATTTCTTAAAAGAGAACTATAAAGATCGAAGTAAAATAACACAAACTTTCAGAATACATTTATGAATTTGGTATACAGTTCTGGAAGTTAAACAAGGAAAATCAAATCTATGATATAATCTTTCTTAAATCTCAAGCAATGCAGTATCTAACAAAATACCTAATTCACAGCCAGTGCTTGGATAAATGTTTCATAGATTACGAAGGAAGAAAGAAAGGAAAGTGGAACGAAGGGAGGAAGGAAGGGGCGTATTTTGTTCTAACATTAAAATAGAAGTGGAATATTAAAAAATCAACCAGGAAAATCATTTTAAAAATTCATATTCACATTCCTTACAGTAATATGAGATTGAGCTGTTACAGAACAAAACGTCAGGGAAAAAATCTCTCTAGGGTATTAGGACAGGGAATTAATTCTTCACTTTGCTACAAGGATCCATTTGCTACGGTGACTAGTTTAATGCATCAAAAAAAAAAAGGCAACATCGTGTCATCTTAAAGCATCCTTAAAATCTAAACACATTACATTAGAGATATATGGAGAAGCATGTGGGTCTTTTATCACTTATTAATGGCACAGGATCTTATTAGGACCTGTTCGACTGTTCTATAGTTATTCTTAATGTTTTATGGAAGATGACAAACAGTGCCTATGTACCAATATGTTGTAAATATGATCTCATGGATCTAATGAATGCTACCCTCCAAAACAGTCTTGCCCAAAGACACTTTTTAGGCAATAGTTGAATTGAAATCAATTCAACCTTAGCACCTATTAAGACCATAATACCATAGTTGCCTATACTTTTTGAAAAGCTAAGAAATTCTTGAAAGAATTTTTCTTTCAAATTACTTCATGAGAAAATATTAGAAAGGTATAGCATTTGAAAAATCTGTAATTCATACATAAAAGTTATAAAATATTTATTGAAAAATGTAACATAAGGATAAATATATATCCATGTATGTGTGTGTATATATAGATACAATGAATGACACTCTAGAATGGTCAAAAGAGAACCAGCCTCAACTTCGGTTTAGATACAGCTATGTGACATCTGACAAATAGTTTGCTTCTCTGGGCTTCAGACTTTTCCATGCTAAATTAAAAGGGGGCAGACCATCTTTTGCCTAAGGCATTTTCCAACAATAAAATGCCATGGTCTCAAATATCTGCAATTTGATATTTCAACTTATGTGCCATAATCGTACCAAAAGCAGCAGAAGGAGTCTTTGTAATATTTTGGGAAAGCATGGTCTCAGGACAAATGCAGCCTGGGAATAGAAGAATATAAGAATATAAGCTCCAAATGTAGCATACATAATATGGTAGTATAATTTAATATGATTATCATAGTTCAATTTATGCCCTATTTTTACCCTGAGTGAAATGACTGTTGGTTTATTTCTAGAATCTTCTTTTGGCCAACATATGGTAAATCAAAAATAATTATAGAATATTCAAATATTTCAGTGACCTCTGTCCTAAAATAGTCTTCTTAGCCTTCCAGAGAAATTCTCAGGAGGACTAGAATAATACTGCTAAAGCCATTGTAATATAGATGCTGATTTATTTATATCATTCATCATTAAATGTTATTCATATTCAGGTATACCAATATATTGAGACTGCTAAAATGAACATTTTCTCAAAAATTAAAGATAAATTCAGTCCATTTGAATTTCTTAAGTAGATGAGAACCACTGGGAGTCTTCATGGAGAACAGAAGGTTTTGTGGGAAGAAATCTGAAGATAAAAATCACAGAACGAACCAGAAATAGGGAAAAGGAGATGGGACAGATGCCTATTGTTGGAAAAGGGAGGAACAAGAAAGTCAAAGAGATATGAAGAAAGCAAATATCTCCTGCTCAACATTATTAGAAAGATGGTAGTTTGTGTTGTTTTTTTAAACAGGTAATTGCAAGAGGAAGAATGAAATTTGAATTCTCTATTTGAAACCCCAAAGTTATTACTAAGAGGCAGAGATTGCATAACTACTGCAGCATAGGCTAGGGTCAGACATACCAAGGATGCTGATCAAACTGGTGTCTCTTTGGAAACTCTCTTCCTCATGTGGAGAGAAGCAAGATGCCACACATTTTATTTGACAAGAGAAATACATCTTTGTTTGAACAAGGGTGTGAATATTCCTTCTTCTGTGTGATCCTTGGGTTATTCACTCTTTAAGCCAACACTGTTCAGCTGGTGTGCATAAACAACTGGTGCACTGGTGTTTTTAGTGTTAGTTTCTAAAATCCTTTTTCAGATTTTTTTTAAAAAAACCTGTTTCAATAGAGATCTATATAAAGTATTTGTATACTTTGTAAAAACATCTTCACATTCCAATCACTTTCCATCAAACCAAAAGCAGTGTCTGAATAGTTCATTCCTTCAGGTAAATTCTAGCCTAGCCCAGTTTTGCCCAAAGATAAAAGCAATCATGACATTATGATACCTCCACTAGATGGCAGCATCAGGCACATATGTGGCCCTGTGAAGTGCCCAGGTCACTAGGGGTTTTTCTTAAAAAAAAAAACTTGAAAAGGGCAGGGGAATTTCAGCAGCAGAATCTCAGACAGATGCCTGGAAATGCACAAGATTCAAGTTTAAAAAGGACAGAAATGAGATATTAGAAACAGAAAACAATCACTGCAACTCATGCTGTTGGGGCTGCTGAAGTTGGAAGAGGCAGAGTGTGCAAAGGAGTCCCCCGAGTCCAGCCAACTTCATTCTGCCCTTCTTGGCGGAGCGGCCCGGAGGCTGGGGCATGCTTAGGAGGACTCCTCTGAGATGCTGGAGAGTAGGGTGGATGGGGCAGGCAGCTGGCCCGCTAAAGCACGTGAAGACCAGTGCGGGCACAGCTTCTCTCCCCTGTGTGCTAGCCATCGTGCTGCATGTCTAGGCCTCACCCCCGTTGTGGCATCCCAGGGACTCCCTTCCCTACAGAAACCTCGCAGTGTGATCCTTTCCTAACTACAGAGACAACGTGATCTGGTATCCAAACCAGAATACTTTGTGAGTGAAACAAGTGCAGTTAATAGTCATGCCAGGACATCAAGCATAACTTGGGGTATTTGGGCAAAAGGAGATGTACGGAGATCCAGTTCTAATTCTCTTTCATGATAACTTTTCAAGCTTTTGGAGTCCAGATGCGTGAACTGAATTTGCCTTTTTATTTCTTCTTCTCCATTCAAGAATGCACGGCACAGAAGCAAACAATAAGTTTGTGGAGTGAACGACTAGTGCTATCTTAGCATCCTCAAAGGACACTTGGTCTAATCTCCAAATTATGTCACGTTACAGATGAGGAAAACTAAGATCCAGAGAGGTTAAGTGACTTGTTCAACCTCAATTTGGCAGTAAGTGGCAGAACCAGGCCAGCCCCTAACTCCTACACAAGTGCTTTTCCACATTAGTGTTTCAAAAGCCACCCTAAAACGAGCAGGCATCACAATCCAAACTAACTATCCAACACCTCTGCCTGCATGAGTCAAGGACTTAAAGAAAGAAAAGGAGGAGCCGCATTACAAACCATCCACCCGCAAGGAGATATACCATGACTCTGCGGAGGGGGCACAAGGGCAGATGTGTGCAGGAGACAGGCAGACAAGAGAAATGGGAAAAGCAGTGGCTGGGAGAGGGTGACCCGGACTCTGTGTGCCCCGCCTGAAAGGCGCAGAGAGCCGCGGCTGCTGCAGCTGGCAGCCAGGTGGAAATACTTATTTTTCAACACGGACCTGGGAATACAAGCTTTATATGAGATCTCCCCCATGTTTTTGAGCATAAGAAAAATTGTGAAACCCTGTGTAAGCCAAATCAATATATCTGGTTCACCTTTGGCTTACAGCTGCTGTGTTCTCAGCCCCCGGATCGCACCTCTGGATGTGCTAATTCCACTGATTTGGAGATGTGGCCTGAGCAGCAAGATTTTTAAAAGTTCCCCAGGTGATCTGTTGTGCAACAAGATTGAGCCTTACGATTTAAGGTATGGTCACCATCAACATGGACATCAACTGAAAGTTTGTCAGAAATAAGGAATCTACAGTCCCGCCAAATTCTGATGAATCCACATGATTCTAATGAATCGAAATCTTCATTTTAAGCAGATCCCAAGGTGACTAATTTGAGAAATTCTGATCGGGAAAATGGGTTCTATCCAGGCAGTGCTAATATTGTAAGGTAATAGTGCTCACGTGGCAAACAACCCAGCCAATGCCAGACATAAAAACTGCTACTTCATTTTCCTCCCTGCCCACCTTGCAAACTTGGCCCCTCCATCCCAGGAGGGCAGGAAAGCCATTAATTTTTCCTTGATTTTTCTGCGATTTTGTTTTATAACAGTTTTGCCCTTAAACCTGGATATGAAGAAGCAATAAACTTAGAAGTCAGTGTATCTAAACGTTTATTGTTTTCTTTGATAGGGCAAAGCCTTCATTATGCTTTCACAGTAAACAAATCCCGTCCCAAGGATTCCATGAGAAGATGGCTAACCAAAAAAATAGTATTACTGGCTCTCTCTGTGAACAAGAACCCGATTAATCTTAAATCTAACCTTTGGCTTCTTTTGTTCCACATCACTGATTTTGTCATATATCTTTTTACCTGTCAGATGTCTCTGGCATGACTGTCACTGCACTATTCCTTATATGACATAATCTCTAAGTTTAAAAAATTTCTCCACTTACAACAGAGAGAACTTAGTGGTTCTTTGGTCATCTGACAGCCGCAACTTCATTACAAGTGCTTAAAATGTGCTGATTTCCCTTCAGGGAAAGCTCATTTCCATTTATTTGTTCCTCCTGGGAAAAAATTGATTAGCCCCAATCCTGTGCAGGCAGTAAGTCAATAAATGTTGAAATACAATAATAATCATGACCAGAAAGCTTCATGTTCTTCCTTATCCACGGAGGTTGCCATGGATACCACTAAAATCTTGTTTTGTTTCACTGGTCCTGCAATTCTTTTACATAAGATTTCTCAGGATTTACTGCTGACCCTCACCCTCTCCCTTCACTTTCTTGAGGATTGGAGACTGTCACTGACAGAACACACCTGTACTATATAAATACCTGTGACAGTTACAATTTAAAATACATTATTTCCCATGACACTTTGAGATCAAATTATAAGAATATGTTTAAAGGACAGAAATATGAGAATACTGTGATAAAAATCCAATTGGGTCAAATCAAAAAAGTATGTGAAAAAATAGAATTTTCATTTTCATAACTAAGCTGCTGTGGTTTCTTCTTAGATTGAAAAATTTCTTCTTTATCACAAATACTTAATAAAGACATATTTGAATATTGAAAAAATGTTATTTTCATCCCTAGAGCAATCTAGAGCAACTCCTGCTATGTGTGTCTGTGACCCCAAACAGTAGTCTTTCCCATAATGTATGCATGGAAGTTTTCCCTTGGTTTATGGCCCTGATGTCAACAAATCTTGATGTTGGGCTTCTACCTCTCAGCTTGCAAGATGACCCAATGTTGTTGCCTAAAATAATGACCGCATTAATATGTGTGTCTGCAAGATTCAATAGCCCTCTATTCTAGTTTTCTACGGGGCTGCAGTTTGGCTACACATTTTCAAGTTGCACATCCATGTGTTAAACAGCTTAATTCAACATACAGCAATAGCTATTGGTTATTTTCTCATTCATTCTCTGCATCAGTCCAGCCCATAGACTAGGTTGGCTAGCTTAGATCTCATCTTTGCTAATTCTGTTTTATAACTTAACACATATTATAGAGTGGGGCTTCCAAGAATTAGATGAGACATCTGCAGTTAGGTCCATATGTTATAGGCAACCAATGCCTACTTGCTGCTAGTTCAATGAGAGATCTTAGCTACAGGGAAGTGATGAATGTTCTTTCTTCTTCCTGTAAATTAAATTATATACAATTGCTGATATTTGACCATTGTAATCTACAAAAATGACAGTATCATATGATTAAGTCTAAAAGTTGGGGAAGTTTAGGAATAGAAGGGAGGAGGAGGTTGCCTTTGTCGTTTTGGCAGGTGTATGACTTCCGAGTTCTGCAATTCTACCCAGAGTTCTAGACTCTCAAGCCTAAATTAAAAAAATGGAGGAGCCATCAAATTCTTGCTGAGATACACTAACTTATTCAAAGGCAGGCAGCTAAATCATGAATGAGTTAATTAAGCTTGCTCCTGCTCTTTTATCTCACTCACAGTTGCTGGAAGGCCAGTATAAGGAAATCATAGAGGAGTTAAAACTATGATCATTTAATCACAGAACCTGCAAAGAGTGAGAAAGACAGAAAGGCCAACCTAATTCCTTTGTTTTGGGGGAGGGAAGCTAATGTAAAACATGTGTTTCCCACAGGGCTTTGCTATGTTTCTTATCCAAGAATATGTGAGGATTTAAAAAAGAATAGAAAAATCAATGGCTAATATTTTCCAAGTCTTATTCAATCAAGAGATACCAGACAGTTATTACATTCGGGCCATGTGCCTAGCGCAGTTCTGTTTTTTATGACCATAATGTGGATACTGCATTCAAACATAATTTGATGAAATATAAAGAGAGGTGTCAGTGTGAGACAACCACATACCAGAAATGGCATAGGGGGAAATGAGAAAACAATGAGATTTGAGTTATGCCCATTCCATTAACTCATATTTAATAATGATATGTGCAAGATTCAGTTCTATTATATTTTACCATTCTTTATTAACCCTCTACAATTCTTTGGTTTGTTTTGTCATTTTATACCCTTAATTACAGAAGTGGTGGATTTTACGCTTAAATACCTGTTAACTAATTTTCTCTTACACATTCTTTTTTTTTTTTTTTTTTGAGACAGAGTCTTACTGTCTTGCCTGGGGCGAGTGCAGTGGCATCAGCCTAGCTCACAGCAACCTCAAACTCCTGGGCTCAAGCAATCCTACTGTCTCAGCCTCCCGAGTAGCTGGGACTACAGGCATGAGCCACCATGCCTGGCTAATTTTTTATAT
>CAUYSK010107491.1:0-77501 GCA_963575035.1 Avahi laniger | reverse complement strand
CAAAACTTTTTGAGTGCTAACATTACATCGCAGGTGGAAAATTCCCCATCTATCCCCACGTGATGCATCATACTCAAAGCACAGTCAAAACTTTCATTCACAAAATTATTAAAAATATTGTATAAATGACCTGCAGGCTATATGTATAATGTATATATGAAACATAAATGAATTTCATATTTAAACTTGAGTTCCAACCCTAAAGTATCTTATTAGGTATATGCAAATATTCCCAAATCCAAAAAAATCCAAAATTCAGAACACTTCTGGTCCCAAGTATTTTGGACAAGGGATACACGACTTGTACAAGCAGTAAAAGTGACAACAAAGAAATACTAAAAAGTAAAAATTATTCATATAAGCAAATTTTGAGCCATAATCTTTGAAGCCTGAAGTCACTCTCTGGTAGTAAAATAGATGGTTGGTAATATCTCAAAGATATTTGAAGCAAGCATTATGTATAACTCAAAACAGAGAAGAGATCTGGCAGGTTATGGTGTAATTTCCCAGTAGGACATAGTTTCCAGTGAAATCTGCTGCAAATTCGAATAATTTCAACTTACATCGAGCTCCACCATGTGCATGACCTAGGCGACATTGACTAGCATGTGATTAAACAGTCAGGTCCTGAGCTATTGCTGACGATGATTCACCAGAGCAGAATCTGTACAAGTGCGGGTTCCATTGGCAGTTGAGTTGAGTACAAGCCATCTCCAGCTACCAGACTGAAATTGATACCCGTGGGAATACCTGGAGCCAGTGGAGATCCCAGAGACATAATTATTTAAATTGGAGGCAGAGATCAATCATCCCCCAAAAAAAAAAAAAAAATACAAAGATTTAGTAGCAAGAGCCTTGACGTGAAACGTAAATTCCAGGATCAACCAGATGTGGAACAAAACAACATACTGAATGGGGAAAAAACACAGATAAAACTAGAGATTCTCTTTTTACAAAAGGGTTAAATGTTATTACTTGTCACTGACAAGGGACTAGAAATTGATAACAAAAGCCACTATCCTTTAGAGTTGATTATAGTAATGATAATATATATAATAAATTCCATATAGCTGTAATGAATGAGTGTAGATTTAGTTATGCTCAATAAATCCTTTTGTCCACTTCAAAAATTTCTGAGTTAAAACAAAAATGAAAACACTCAGATCCTGTTCCATATTTATAAATGAACTACGTGGATATTTTCTGAATGTTAGAATCGAGATTCTGGTATCCAGGGTGAATAAAACCAGGAATAAAGACCCTTTCTGAAATAATTCTGCCCTAATAAGCTGTAATTGATTCAAGTATGTTGCACATCACAGTAGCACTTATCTCTGTGTTCTGAAAATTCGTATTTACTACCTGTCCCCTAAATAAACTGAGACTGTAGAGGGGAGAGAATTGTGTATTATTCATCGTCATGACTCTGACGTTTAACACCAGGCGTGGAATATAGGAGAGATTCACTATGTTTGTTGAAATAAATTGAATTAAGTATTAATGAATCAAGACTAACAAAAAGAAAGGCAATATGGCATTGCATAGAGAGAACCGGATCGTAGATGAAGAATAGGTCCTGAATTGTGACTTTGACAGGAATCAAAGGACGAAAATGTAGAGCTTCAGCTTCACCTGTTGGTTATGAATATTTGGTTTATTTTAAATTTTGGGTTTGTTTTTGTTTTTAATTATGGAGCCCCGTTCTTCAAGGAAAACTGCCCACAAATCCCAATATATAAAACAGGCAAAAATAGACCTGAACTGGATGAATAAGGGGCACAGGTTATGGAGTCTCACCTGTTTCTTCTGCTGTTCTGTTCTAATTCCACACCGGCCAAAAATAACATTCTCTTCCATGAGATTTTCAAAGAGCACAGTTTGAGAACCAATGCTCTAACATATGATCTTTAAGCAATTAGTAGCTATGAAAAATTCTCTCTCTCTCTCTCTCTCTCTGTGTGGGTATATAAAATGTGTGTTCAAATAACAAAATAATCTGCAGTTAGCATACTATCCCATGCTCTGCTGCTGGCATGCCTGTCTTGCTATGATTGAGCTATAGTTAGGCTTTTCTGTACAAACTTATGTATCTCTAAGACAATTAAATTTATCAATAAGGTCTCAGAAATGAAAGTTTTTTTCTCAACTTGTTTTTAAGCAAATTTGCCCTTGTTCTTACAATTCTGCACACCTCCTTTCAAAGCACCTTATTTTTAATGTTTAATAGTTGTAACTACTAAAGAACTATATGAAATAAGAAATTTAATTAAATATTAAGGATTCTCTCTCAAGTGTGGTTCATTTTGAATTCCATATTTTACTCTTCAGTTGCTTTGAAAGGACAATTTTCTTAATCTAACTAAAATCCTGCCATACTTAAGCTCCCAGTAATGAATTAAATGAGTGAAAAGAGAAATTGTAGGATAAATATTTTCTATTAAAAACATCTTTAAAATATTAAGAAAAATGATTTTTAAATTGCTACAAGTTTATCACTACAAAAATGGTTATAGGCTGTGTTTTATTTGATAATTGTTTTTATAGTTGATATGAATATGATCATGCATATTTAGTTCCTATTAGTGCCCTTTATATTAATAGCATGTTCTGATAAATATAGTTCAACATATTGTTTAACTTTTATGAGAATGGAAGTTAAACATTCTTGCAAAGTTGTTCACTACTAAAGATGTAGAATAAAGTCCCTGTTGTATGTTTTAAATGTACAATGTAAACCCAGCATTGGTTTTATAGTGTACACTGTGAATGAAACAAATTATTTCGCCTAAGTTTTCCTATATTTCTTCTGTGCTTATATATATTTACCATGACAACATTCGTGTAGAACATTAAACCAGACTCAGTGTTTACTTTCATGGAGGCTGTGTATAGAGTGAGCAGAAAGCAAAATTTTGATTAATGATAGTACTTTAAGTTTCTTGAGTGCTTAATATGGGCCAGGCACCTGTTCTGATATTTTTAAGAATGTTAAACAGGAAGGAATTTAGAAACAGATTCAAAGCTAAGCCCGTGGGAATGAGTTCATAAACCTCTGCCACAATCAGGAAATTGAAGGATCAAAAAGTACAACTGCAATTATTGGGCTCAAGTGCACACAGCCTCACAATAATAGTCAGAAATCAAGAATCCTTCTCCAGAACGAAACTCAGAGCTGTGTCACTAATCTCCGTAGCAAAAAAATAAAAAATAAATGCTTTGCACACTTCTCATTCCATTTAGATCATTTCCAAATTCAAATTGAATAGTAATTCATCTGGTTAGCAAAGCTGAAATCAGATCTAGGACCCTGGCTTCCCCAGGGAAGGGGGAATTTGGAAAATGCAGTTTCAGCTGATAGAAGGGGGTTGGAATAGGAGTTCAAGTGGGCCAATCTACTATATCCATCAATCCCATCAAATACCACTTTTGTGTACTAAGATTTGTGCATTATTTTGCAAATTGAAATTCTTTCAAAAATTGCATCAAGACAGATGACCTAGAAAATCTATTATGTCTCTTCTAAGTCTATATACATGAATTGACACAAATGCTATTTTTGTTCAAAGGAAACCCTAATAGTCCTGGAAAACAAAAGTCAACCATATGTAGGCAGAAATTTTGAAAAATTTCTGGGAGATAGTGAGACTTTAAGATCATAATTATGAAGAAACAAGATTGCAGAAAACTCATTACAATGCAAAATACATGTAAGAGCAAGTAGGGTATTCCAAAATCAGAGTCAAAAAATCAGTGATAAAGAGGGACCCATTACTCAATTCTCAGAATTATTATTTAATTAATAATACTCCTTAACCCAAATTAAATTTATTACAACAGCACAGACGTCTAAATAGGCTTATTAGTGAGTGTGTAGAACAGGACTTCTAGAGACTTAGGACTCCCAAAATAGGCAATAGTCAATATCCCAACAATAAAATCCTCTTTATTTAAGGCAGTTTGGAGCACACATAAACAAGTTTCCTGTACTCAACCCAGTATTCTAAAGCGAAGCTTTCCACATAACACTTCACTCACACAGAAAATGCAGACGCCCCTCTGCTCACTAACTACCACCTCAACTATGGGATGAGGCTTATCTGAGAAATAGATTTATACCACTGCAACGGAAACCTTCATTAAGTAACTATAGAAATCAGTCTGCATTGTCATTCATTACTGTAATACATTTGCTAGGAGTTTGAGGATAATTAATAGACCTAAAGAGAAAAACCAAATTGAATGATCAAAATTACTAAATCCAGAAGAAATAGAAATGAATCAAAGAAAAGTGCGAGTACTAGAAATTCTCAGAGCAGTACTGGAAAAATTTAATTTAGAAAAAATGATAAAACGCTGTTGTGAAAAGGGAGAAAATATTAAACAATGTACTTGTAATTTAAAAATATAAGGTATACACACTTACTAGTTTGGATTTAGCTAAAATTAAAATGTGTTATTTAATAGAAAAATCAGAGAAATCTTCCAAAACCTAGAGGATTAATGTGAAGATTTTTTGAGACCTATTTAACATATTTTCCATAAGAAAAGAGTAAATAAAATGGAAGAGGAGAAATGTATGTTGCTTTTGCTGTTGCTTTGGTTTATTGTTGTTGTTTTGTTTGGAGTTTTGTGTGTGTGTGTGTGTGTGTGCGCGCGCGCGCATGTGTGTGTTTTAAGCTGATAAATTTCCTGGAACTAGTTTTTGGATTAAAAGAGTCCATCAAATGCTGAGCAATAATTACTTCATGCTTCCCTTTAACTCTCACCTTCTAACAAACAGGTAAAATTACAGAGATCTTAAGATAAAAGGCTTCACAAGGGAAAGCAAATGGTAACTCGAAAGAAATAAGAATAAAACTTCATCAAATTTCTTTTTTATAATACTGGATACTAGAAATAAAATAATGTCTTTAAATTTCCGAATGATATTTATTTCCAACTTGTACCCTCTCAAATGGAGGGGTTGGTTTGCTTGGCAGTAATCAGGCCAGTAGACAGAGCAAAGTCAGTCCTAGCAAGGGGGTTTTATCACTTGTCACAAGTAAGGAGCACACTGGAGATAGTTCCCAAAGCTGTGTGTTCCCAAACAAGGGAGTTGGACAAGTTTTATAGAGAGAGGGTAATGAGACATGGTCTGATAGGATCTTTCAATGGAGGGATGCCAGGAAACGTCTTCCAGGTGGATCCATGAGTTGACATCCCAGATCCTGCCATGAGGAGTTCGCTTCGTAATTCAGTTTCCACTCCTGGGTCCAAACGTTTCGGTTCCGAGTGGGGGCTGCATGCACGATTCATCTGGGCATGCTCAGACTACATGCCCTTCACCCTGGGGATCCATGACAACTGGAAAACAACTCGCAACTTTGCTACACAGAAGTTGAGCCAAATTGGTCTGACGCCCTTACAAATTCAGAACTCTACTTCCAATAATATTTTAAATTCGAAAAATAAAGCAGATATTTTTAGTCAAAAATAAATAATTGTTTTTAATTTTTAGTTTATTGGCTTATAGTTTGGAGAATTTTAAAAGAATTCCTGGAGAATGCAGAGCAGAATTTTTAAAAAACTATTTAAATAAAGATAGATATAGAATACAAGAAATAATGCCTACAAAATAAAGCAATATTTAAAATCTAAATTATTTTTAGGCATAGTGAAAGACATTAAACTGTCAATCATAGTCTGTATTTTAAAGGAATTAAAGACTACAACATAAAATTCAGAACTGATTAAAGCAATAATATATTATGACTTAATATATAGTTAATAGCAGGAATAAAACACTCAATTTAATTATCCTTATTAAAGGTAAAAAATGCATAATCCTGGTAGATATTGAAAAAGAATTCAATAAAATGTAACGTGTATTTGTGATTACAAAGAAATAGTAGCAAATTTAGATTTAAAATTAAATTTTTTAGTTAAAAAATATCTATGAAAAATATATCAAAAACTTGAAACTTAATGATGAAATATTAGATACACTTTTTGATTAAGGTCAAGAAGTAGATAAGAACATAATGGCAGTCTGGGTACTGGGAAATGCTAAAAATGAGACCAGTGCCTGAGACTGATCTATGAAAGGTAACTCATAGAAATGATACACCATTTAGTCTGAAAACTAAAAATCATTTTGAAAACACATACAAATGCTAATGTTTTTAAGTTATAAAACATAGACATGAATAATTTCTGTAAACTTACAAAAAAATTTTCCCATCAAGGATCTGATTTACAAAAGTAAAAAAGGAGAGGAAGGGAGGAAGAAGGGGAGAGAGAGACATGTTGAGATTTTCAGAAAGTAAGTCTCAAATACAAATATTTGTGTCACAAGGGTAGCGACTTGGTGGATCAGGGGTGTCAACACTTAGGACATTCAGTCTTCCTCATACCCTCTGGCATTTAATACACACTGTTAACTACTGATATTACCACTGGTAAACATGGAAACTTCATTAAACTTTTCCCAGATCTTGTTCATATGGGTATAGTGGCCAGTACTTTCCATGGGTTGGATTATCTCTATATTTTTAGGGCAATTGAAAGTATTTAAAACCACATTTTCTTTTGAATTTTTTCACATCATGAGCATAAACATTAATCTTGCTGCAGCTACCATCACATTTTAATATATTTTTAGCAATGATGAATTGAGACTATGGGAAATGTGGAGATCTTTCACAATAATGCATAATTTTTTCCTTTTTTTTCTTTTTTTCTTTTTTTTTTTAATTTCAGCATATTATGGGGTTACAGATGTTTAGCTTATGTATGTTGCCCTTGCCTCCCCCCCAGTTCGAGTTTCAAATATGTCCATCCTTTGGGTGGTGCGCATTGCACTCTTTGTGTGTGCATATACCCGTTCCCTCCTCTTCCTCCCTCCTCCCCCCTGCCCAACATCCAGTAGATGTTATTCTTATATGTGCACTTATGTGTTGATCAGTTAATACCAATTTGATGGTGAGAACATGTGGTGCTTGTCTTTCCATTCTTGGGATACCTCACTTAGTAGAATGCGTTCCAGCTCTATCCAGGAGTATACAAGAGCAGAAGACGGTGCTGCTATCGAGCAGAGTGAACAGTGTTATTTGAGTGAACAACTTGCTGGTTGTTTTATTAGCCTTTTAGGATAAGACATCATACTTGACTGGAGTTAGTATTTTAGGACAAGACTTGGTACTTGCTGGAGAACCGGTTGCGGGCATGGCATGAAAGAGCATTTATAGTTGAGCAATAAGCCGGGGCAGTCTAAGTTTAGGAGTTCTGTGGATTCAGTGGGCGTGGAGGAAAGATGAGCAGAGAGGCAGAGCTGCGCAGGACAGAAATTTAATCAGGCGTGAGGTGACAAAGATTCTCTCCTGGACCAGACTCCAGCCAGCCTCCTCTGAGCCGCCTCCTCCACCGGGCCTCAACCTTGGCCCATAAAGACTTGAACAAACACTAACATAGTTTATAACACCGTGGGGAGGAAGGCGGCATCCCAAAGAGGACTCTGTCTCCCCTTAAAGGGCCTGCCTGAGAAAATTCAAGGCCTCCAAAGAAAATGTACTGTTTGTTTCAGCCAACGCCAGAGGAGAGGACAGGGCTTCTGCCTCCTGGTCTCTGGGAGCCCATGAGCAGACACAGCTGGCCTAATTGCATTCGCACTAATTACTTGTAATTTTTCACGTCCCTGGCTCTGAGCTCCCATTTGCTCCCCTGCCTACTCCTTCCTCATCCCTCTAAAATGCCCAGCTGCCTCTGTGCAAATCGAAGTTGAGTTCACTTCGCGTTGGATTATTTTCCTCATTGCAATGGTTATTGCTGATTAAAATCTGTCCTTACCGCGTTAACTGGCGTCCGCCTTCGCTCATCTTTGGCAGACGAAGTACGGGCAGGACCAGAGTCCAGTCCAGAGACTTTAAAGGTCTAAGAGTCTCATGAGTAGACACATCTCCAAGATGGATGACGTTTGTTCTGTCTGTGTGCTGGGCATCAAACTTTGGGCCTTTTTAGCTGATAATGACTAGAATTCTAGGGTTTAATCTTGTCCTCGGTTAAAGCAAAGAGAAAGGGAAATGACAGAATCGCCTTATAATTCCTTTCTGAAAACATTTTCTATTGTTTATTTAGCGCTAAGCTTTTTTTATATATATACAAAGAGAGTTTGTTTTTGTCATCTTTCAGAAAGTCTCAAAACCACGTCTTTCTTTCTGGTATCAAATATTTTACAAATGTTAACTTGAAATTATTTGTTAAAGGTGATCTAGAAAAAAGAAAGGAGATTTGTGACCATTTCTAGAACCTACTTTCTAATTTCTAGCATTTAATCAGTTGGATAGTTAGTCTTCACATATTGAGAAAATTCTCTTTCTTCTTTCCCCCCGGCCTCTGAGATTCTCAGAGAAGTGGATAGACTGACTTCCTGCTAATAAAACATCAGGGAAATGATAATATTCACCTTTTCCTTTTCCTTCTAACTTTGTTCAAGAGAGTGGGAAAAACATTATCTTGCCCCAATGTGCGACTTCACCTCTCTAAACACTGGCAAAAATTTGGCTTGAAATTGTATTTATGTTCCTTGAGTCTCATGGATTTCCTTGTCTTTTTCTGCATTTGTTCTTGTGTCTAAGTTTACAACTACGTCTCTCATTGTTTTATTAGCATGGAGGCTCGGGTTGGTGGCTAACAAATACAATCTTTCATCACTTAGTCTTCGTTGTTTGTCCTGACAGAAGCAAACATTCTTCTTTAGTAAAGCTATATTTCTCTTTAAAGATATTTTTGGTAGTTTTTTATTCTCCTCCATCTAGCAGTAATATTATTACACCGAAATAGAAGTCACCTTGCTTGGATGATGATTTATAAATGTCAAAAGCGGAAGGCTTAGCATTGGAAAGGAGAGAACAATTCTCTTATATCACTACTTTTTTCCAAAATGAGAACTTGAAAGCTAGTAATGCTATAATTTTCAATGTTTTTTGTTTTGTTTTTTTTGAAACAGGATCTTACGCTAGCTCTGTTACCCGGGCTGGAGTGCATTGGCATGGTGCTATCATAGCTCACTACACCCTTGAACTCCTGGGCTCAAGCCACCCTCCTGCCTTTGGCTCCCAAATAGCTAAGGCTATAGATCAGCTAATTTTTCTATTTTTTGTAGACATGAGGTTTCACTATGTTGCTGAGACTGGTCTTGAACTTTTGGCCTCCTAAAATGCTAGGATTACAGGTGTGAGCCTCTGCAGTGGGCCATTTAATGTTCTATTTGTCAAAAAAAAAAAAGTCTATCAATTATTACAATCAAACTGATAAATACACATTAAATGACTTAGCTATTTTGAGAGGATGCAAAATACAGTTATTCTCAATGAGTTTACAATTTAATTACAGAAATAACATGTGGGCACGATGCAAAAGAATTTATAATACTATCCAATGAGGAATAGATAGCAAATGAGGTTTATGGGATAAAAGTTATTTAGGGGCTTAGCGAGGAAATCAATAGCTTAATATGGAATTTAACCTGCATAAGGAAAGATAAATACTTGCTGAGATTTAGTCAACAAATGACCACTTTGGTGAAATAAAACCATAGAAATACAGAAGAAATTTGAGGTTAGGCATGGAGTGTTGACTCCGGTATTTTTATGCTTGTTTTATTTGTGCACAGTAGAGGCAGGCGGTTTTCTCCAGTAATTTAATAGTAGAATAGATAAGAGGAAGGGAGCCTGGCTGCAGTGAGCCAGCTGGTGGATCCTAGGCTTATCTTCATGTGAAATGATAAAGGTCGAAATTAAGGTGATGGCAGGAGGAAATGCAGCAGAAATTTGTCAGAACTTGGATATTTCCTGGATATAAATGGCAACAGAAACATTTTTAATATTGAACTAGTTAAACCAAATTAGGTTTAGTCCTCTCTTCTGTCATTCTGTGTCTATTTAGGAATTCGAAACACAAACAAATTGCTAATGAAAACTTTTATGCATCTAGAAAATAAGAGTATAGCAGATAAGATGGTCATTTCTGGAAGAGGAGCAACCATATCTGATCATAGTGCCTGCCCCCAATAGGCACTGAGTGAAAACAAGTTGAACAGCATATGTATTAGCATGACATATGTCATATATTAGCTCTGACATGCCAGTCATTTTATGGTGCGCTCACACACACACACATGAAATTTAAGATTTATGTTAAGTTCTCAGTGATCGATAAATACAAACCTGTCTAGTATGATTAATTTATTCTAGAGGAAATACATCACTGATAATTTAGTGCTTTATGCTTTGATTTGTTTTTAATTGAAAACTATAACTCATCAAAAGCAAGGACAGAGTCGTTATTAAAGCAATAATCTGGGAATTCAATTATTTAAGTTTTGCATGGCTAACACTTATTTTAGTCAAGTTCTGAAGTCTTGCTTAAAATAAGCTAGTTAAGTGTCCTACCAGTTAAAAGTTAGAAACAAAAGAAAACTAATTTCTCTCTGGGAGGCCGAGATAGGTGGATCGTTTGAGCTCAGAGTTCGAGACCAGCCTGAGCAAGAGCAAGACCCCATCTCTACTAAAATTAGAAAGAAATTAATTGGACAACTAAAAATATATAGAAAAAATTAGCCGGGCATGTTGGCGCATGCCTGTAGTCCCAGCTACTTGGGAGGCTGAGGCAGGAGGATCACTTGAGCCCAGGAGTTGGAGGTTGCTATGAGCTAGGCCAACGGCACTCTAGCCTGGGCAACGGAGTGAGATTCTGTCTCAAAAAAAAAAAAAACCACAAGAAAACTAATTTCTGTAGAGTGCCCACTATGCCTCTTAACTCGGTGGTCCCCAACCTTTTTGGCACCAGGGACCAGTTTCATGGAGGACAATTTTTTCAAGGCGGGGGAAAGGATGCTATTAGGATTATTCAAGTGCATTACATTTATTGTGCAGTCAAGCCTCTCTGCTCACGATCTGTATTTGCAGCCACTCCCCAGTGCTATCACGGCCTCAGCTCCACCCCACATCATCAGGCGTTAGATTCTCACAGGGAGCACGCAACCTAGATCCCTCACTTGCACTGTTTACAGTAGGGTTCATGCTCCTATGAGAATCTGATGCCACCGCCCATCTGACAGGAGGCGGAGCCTATGCAGTGATGCCGGCCATGGGGAGCGGCTGTAAATACAGATGAAGCTTCGTTCGCTCACCTGCCGCTCACCTCCTGCTGTGCCGCCCAGTTCCTAACAGGCCACGACTGGTACTGGTCTGCGGCCGGCGGGTTGGGGACTGCACCCTTTACTGAACTAGATGGTTAACATTTATTATCAGATTGAATTTTCTCAACAACCATAAACTTGGTCATAATTGACAAACATTAGTTACTTAACCTTTCGCACTGTAACACAATGCATCATATATATCATTTTTTTAAAAAAAGATCAAACTGTCAATAATCATTTTTATGTGTGATCTTCCCTGTTTTTAAATACCCATGAATACTATTTATATTAACAAGCAGCATGATTTCCAAATAATAGTGGTAAATTATACTGCAGGAACAACAATACCAGAATTGGACTATATTTCTCGTTTACGTTCCGTGTACGATAAAGCTCAGCAGAGGATCCCTGTCGTTGTACTCACTCAGAGACCTGGGCTGAGAAAGGCTCCACCTCCACGTGTCCTCACGGTTACTGCAGTCGGGGGAATAAAATGACATTAACTATGAAATGGATTGTAAAACTTCCATCCAGAAGAAAACACACCTTCCATTAGCCAAAGCAAGTCACACAGCTACATCAGATTTGGAAGGAGAAGACCTACTGTATGTGAAAAGCCTTAACGAACACCACAAATATATGTAAACAACTTCTCAACTTAACTGGAAAATGTTAGTGTGTGAGAGTGGGTGAATTAATTTGCCAAACGTTTGAAAAATATTTCAAAACATTGTATTACATAGAAATCTAAATTTCTATATTATCTGGCTAGTGGTATGATACTAAACCATTTGTAATCAGTCTGAGAAACATACTTTAATGGATTTACCTCTCGTGTGAAAAATCTGTAATGTTTTCACTATTGGAAAAACCAAGATCAGTTGTATTCTTTTCTCGGCCCAATATTTAGCAAAAGGGACCTAAAAGGAAGCACATATTACAGTGAAGTAGTTGAATTATGTATTAAGAATAAGTTCTGAAAACTATATATTGAGATATTTCAATATACCTCACTAAATAATCCCCAAATGAACAATATTGAGATGCCTAAGTTTTTACAAGAAAAGCTTCTATATGGCTTGATAAATGTTCACTCTCAACATACCTGAATTTTAAATCATCATTTTTATGGGTGAATTTAACCACAGTTTATGTATTGACCTCATTTTCTCAATAACCTCTGAAGACTCGTTCCTTTCCAAGAGTAATTTTATTCAAAGTCTGTGGGGAAATGTTACAACAATCAAAATGAATACATTACTTTAAATTTTATACCTCCTTAGCTCTCGGATTCACTGCATATACCTTTTAAGCTCTTGGACTTTTGACATCCCTAGACGCAAATTCAAATGATGTGAAAAATATACTACATTGTAATTTGCGTGAAATATAAAAAGATGCTAAGTGTTTCATGGAAATGAATAAATGCTCTGAGCAAGTCATGCGGCTATAATCTTTGAGAAACAAAAATATTTTTTCTAAATCATTGGGAAAGAACGTAGCCAAATCAATTACAGTTGAGAGAAAGAGACAGAGAACAAGAGAATTTTGCTGTTTAAAGTACCTTATGACCTTACATTATTCTAAAAGGTTAAATATTAATTCACTTCAAGAGGATTTTATAATCTGCATAGTAAATATAGGATTATTAATAAGAGGGAGTAGGAAGGAGATTTATATAATATTGAGTATCTGCTATCTTTTAGACAGGGTGGTACATATGATGGACAGGTAGCTAAGAGGTAAGCTGATAAATTGATAAATTGATAGATACAGATGCATAGGTACACAGATACATTTATACATACTTTGGCGAGGTATTTTCTACCTCTGCTTTAATATTCCCATCTATTAAATGAAGATAAGAACACCTGCCTCTCTGACTTCTTATTACATAATGTAATTGTTAAAAAGGTGTAAGTGCTCTCTTCTTTCCGCTTCAGCAAACGTCTCATTTTATGTTCCTTCCCTCCTTCCTTCATTCAACATGGTTTTTTTGTTTGTTGTTTTTTTTTGTTTGTTGTTTGTTTGTTTTAGCACGTACCAAGTTTCAGGTACTGTAAATACACTGGGAATTCCTTGCGTAATAAAACATACAAAATAAATGCCCATGTGGAACTTCTAATAACTAGATAACACTTCAAAGGAAAACCAATTACTTGTGAAACACGTCTCACCAGATACTTTGAAGGCAACGTGCAAAGAAATGACTCTTCCTCTATTGTTTCAATGAAACAAATACCCCGTTTCCCATCCCCCTTTCAGAATTTTATATATACAATCTCATTTTAATATTGAATAATGCCCGAGCCTGTAATGGAGTTATCATTAAAAAATAGAAAAGGAAAGTGTCTATATTGGCTCAGAGTTTTGTCCTCTTAAGGCTTAACATAACCAGTTTTCAGTTGGTTACTAGTGATATCAGATGGACACAGCCTCTAACTTATAAAACCCAGTCATCAAATAATTAATTATGGTTAATTAAAAGTCAAGTTTAAAGAAATCCCAGATTACAGAGCCCTCAGCAGAAGAGTCAGTCAATTAGTGTAGATTAGAATTTATTTTTCTGAAACACAATCTCACTTGCTCTTTGGATGTATTGTTTACAAATGAAAACTTAATTATTACTAATTATGCTTCAGGGGATGAATAAATTGACTCTGATTCTTGTTAATCTCCTCTCCTCCTTGTCACCAGGAAGTCATCCTGCTTGTGAGTCCCCGAACTCATCCAGCAGGTTAGACTGCCGCGCCTTCCCTGTGCATTTACTCTCTTTGTTTAGACTGTGCTTTCACTGCAGAGCTAACAACCTTTTCTCCTTCAACCTTCAGCTCAAATGTCTTTTTTCCCCCCTTGGAAATATCGTCAAAATCCCAAAGATGCTTCCTCAGAGCACCCATCGCACCCTAGGATGGATTTCTCCATCAGAGCATAAATCTCTTTAAATCGAATCAAATGCCAGTATTCATGTCTCAATCACGACATAGCAACTGACTCAAGGTCAGATTCTGTTTCTCATTCATTATTGCAATCCTCGCATCAAATCTTATGCCTGTATGGCACTCAATAATGTTAATGGGACTGTTCTGGTGCAGGGAAGTGTTCTCCCGAATGCATTTATCCGGAGTCTGCAATAAATCATTACTGAGTACCTACCGGTTGCCGGGTACTATGTTGGGTACCAGAGCACACATGTTATAGGCAAATATGATAGTTCAAAGGATGCTATGATAGGAGAAACTTAGGGCACAATTGTAGCACGGAAGAGATATTTCTAAACTGGTTTTGGAATTCAGAGAAGACTTCAACAAGACGATATCAAAGCTGAAGTCTAAAGTCAATACGGTTGATCCTTTTTCTGAAATCCCGGGGCCAGACGTGTTCCAGAGTTCAGAATTTTTCACATTTTAGAAAAAAGCAATATAGTGCAGATATATTTTGTGATGGATTTAGGGCAGCACTCCAATATTTATTTTATTTTATTATTTTATTTTATTTTTTTTTTGGAGACAGAGTCTCACTCTGTTGCCTGAGCTAGAATGCCATAGCGTCAGCCTAGCTCACAGCAACCTCAAACTCCTGGGCTCAAGCGATCCTCCTGCCTCAGCCTCCTGAGTAGCTGGGACTACAGGCATGCACCACCATGCCTGGCTAATATTTTCTATATATTTTTTGTTGTCCAGATAATTTCTTTCTATTTTTTTAGTAGAGATGGGGTCTCACTCTTGTTCAGGCTGGTCTTGAACTCCTGACCTTGAGTGATCCTCCCACCTCAGCCTCCCAGCACTCCAATATTTAAAACATTTCTATTTCAGCAGAGAAATGCAAATATTCACTTTAATTGGTAAATAATAGAATAGTCTCACTCCGGTTCTGGTCAGATCTTGCTTCCAAATGAGCACAAGTCAGGTTAGGTCTGATTTCTTGCCAAACAAATTCCAAAAAGCTTTTTGGATTTTTATAATAGAAGGTAGATGATTTGGGACCTGTAATAAGAAGAGTAAGCATTTTTGCCAGGCGCCATCGCTATCAATGTTTATAATTAAATTGTTATTACAACTGTATAATGGATATGCTATTTTATGAGGCAGATAGTTGCATCAGGCAGAGATTGATTGAATCAGATTTTAACGAAGTCAGTCCATTACTTTACCGAGTACCCTGAAATGTCTTTCTGTAAGTTGCCTGAATGAGAGGAGTTGATAGTGGGGTAGCAGGATTTCCTGGATATAAAATAGGCAAAGGGCAAAGGAGTAGTGGGAGACAAGGTGAGGAAGAAGTCTCTCAACTCGATTTGGAATATTTTAAGTTCAGCCGCCTGTGATCTACTCTCAGGGCGGTGTTGCTGCGCAGTCGGAGAAGTCTGTAGCTTGGTGAGGGGTGGGTGGTGGGTTTGTGGACGTGAAGCCATCAGCAAAGAGACAGTAATCAGTCCACGCAGAACAGTGATAGCCAAACCAAATATGTTTTAAAAGAGAGGGAAAGAGAATAGAGAACATAGTAAATTCCTGGGGAAGCAAATAATGTAAAAGAAGATCAGAGGAAGAAGGAAATAATCTAATCTTTCCTATATATCCCAACAAAAATTTAATATAATATTATTAGAATACAGCAGCACTTTAAAAACAATACACCATGAAAAAGAGAAGTTTGTTAATATTATAAAATATTCACTGTAACAATATACCGAAGAAAACATAATCAACTTTTTAGAACTAAAAAAATTGATAAACAGTTATCAAATCCTGCTATAAGAAAATGCTTATTAAAAGAGGTTTAACGGTTATTTATTTGGTTTTATAATATACAAAATTCAATCCAATTTCCAACATAATTCTTTATGGTGACATAGAATACTGGTGGTATTAATAAGATAACAAATCAAGAATTCTCACTATCAGAATCATTACTAATATTTTTCTGATTGCATTTTGCTGTGTCTTTTGCCTAGAGGAAAATAAATGAGAAATAAATTTGAAAAAGAAAACAGCAAAAATATCATTACCAGTTTATTTAATTATATACTTAGAAAACTCAAAATACATAAAGGACAACCATTAAAAATCAATAAGATGTTTCAATAATGGTTCTTGTCACAAAGTTATTTTACAAGAATCAATAGAAATAATAAACAATTAGAAAATATAAGAAAAAATATCCCATTTAAAAAATCAAACAAGAAGGTAAAGTTCAAGACATCTGCTTAAACAAATACATAAAGATCTCTAAAAGCAAATGTACAATCTACTAAGGGACGTAAAAGCTAACTAAAGTAAATCTTTTATTCTTTGACAAATATGTAATATTAGTATTATAGTGTAACTCCTAAATTTGTAATATTATGATTTTATTAAAATTATCAACAGTATTTTCAGTTAGGAAAATAGGTTATTGTCTTTTATTTTAGAAGCAGAAGTTTCTCTGTGTTGCTCAGGCTGGTCTCAAACTTTGGAGCTGTCCTCCTGCTTCAGCCTCCTGAGTAGCGAGGACAGGCACGTGTCGCCATGCCCAGCTAGGAAAATAGTGCTTTTAGCTAATTCATTTTCGGAACATATTTAGAAAACAAACATTTGCAAATATCCAAGAAAATTCTGAATAAAATAAAAGAAATAAGTGGATCCTATTTTTCCAAGAGAGTGAGTGCATATAAAAGGTCACAGAATTAAATAATGATTTTGTTCTGATACAGAAAACCGTAGACAGATCCATGAAATACAATTGAGATTTTGGCAAGGGAATGAACTTCTCACAGCATTTATTATATGGTACATGTGGCATTTTAAATCAGTGGGTAAAAAATGGATTATTCCATGAATCGCACTGGGACAGCTAGTAAGATCTTTAAATAACATCATTTAACAACAACCAAAGAATTCCAGAGATGTCAAGGAATCAATGCCAAAAAGATGCAAAGAAAAGGAAAAATCAAGGCAGATAAGAAGGAAATAAGATTTAAAAGCAATGACAAAACACTGACCACATATGTTATTCTTTTACTATTAGGATGGGAAAAGCTTTACTAAACAAAACACAAACACAAAAGACAGAAAATGATGGATAAAATTGAGTTTACCTAAAAATTTAAAACATCCACAGAAAAACTATCATAAACAAGTTCTAATGTAAGCATCACACTAAGGAATCTCTCTGTAACAGGCAGAATTCTAAGAGTGTCCCCCAAATTGTCACCATCTGACAACCACAGGTTTGTACAGTCCTGTCCCCTTTAGTACAGATGAAATTTGGGACCTATGAGAGGGCCACACAGCAGGAGCTATTGGCAGCCCCTAGGGACCTGTGGTCGACCTTGACAATTTTACTTTGGAATGTGAGACTGACACTCTGGGCTATAATTAGACATTCTTTTAAATGATTTGCAAGGTATATTATTGCATATATTATTTTCTTAATGGATTTTAAGAAAGCATAATTAGAGAAGGAAATAGCATCAGTACAGAAATTACTATCTAGTAATTTCTGTGCATATTTTGGTGATTTCTATCTATAACAACACATTAAGGGGCTTCAGTGATTTTTTTCTGATGGTGCAAACACCTTTTGATTGAGATCCTGTAAACATCCATCTATCTTAAGTACCCTTTTGCTCACTGATCCAAAATTTTCTTGATAGTAGTTATCTCTGGAAGGAAGGAATCATAGGTGATTTTTACTTTCCTCTTTTTCCTCTTTTTCTTTTGTAATAATCATGTGTTAGATTTATAATCCCAAATCTATAATTCTTATAGATTTTCCAAATTTATTTTAATGCACTTTAAAAGACTCTCTGACTCGATATCCATGTTTAACCCACCCTTAAAAATATGTAATGCAAGGAAAAATAACTACAAAGAACGATGTATTTCTAAAACCAGAGTAAACATTTAAAACAAGACATGAAATGGCTGAGAGTATTAGTTACAAACATGGGCTCTGAAATTAGACTTTTGGGCTCATATCCCAGCTCTGTGTGTCATAATAAGGCTCAACAAACATTTGCTGCTGGTAGGGATAATGACAACTGGAGAAAGTAGTTAAGATGCACAAATCTTCACGTCGGTTAATCTTGCGTGGGAAAAATGGCCTCACCATTGGATATATGGCCTTCCACAGAGCATTTAACCTCTCTAAACCTTGGTGTTTCCACACATAAAGTGGAATATAAAATTTGTTTGCGAAGTTCATGGAAACAATGATGATTGTTATTCATCATTAATTATATTGTTAATAATTGTAAATTATTGCTAGCATTGATAATTACAAAGCCTAATTATTCCATGCGACATATTGGCATTCATGAAGAATAATTTTATGCATTAGGTGATTCTCTGAACAAGCATTGACAAAATTTCTCTGCGATGTCTGAGATAGCAACATAATTCTGTCAAGGTCAGAATAGTAAGAATATTAGAGAGAAGGTAGTTTCCTTGATGAGCCACCATAGAAAGATGATAAGTGTTTTACATGTCTATTTAGCTTTGATGAAAAAACCTACAATCTTTTGCCCAAAGGTTATTTCAGGGGATGTGTGATTCATTGATCAATCTTAGAATCACCCTGCATACTAAAAAGAACTAATATCAGCTTCTCTAACCCATTTATCATCACCGACTGTCTCCTTCATTCAACAAATATCGACTGTGTTCTTATCATATGTCAAGCATTGTTCTTCGGTCTGTAAACACATCAACAATGCACAAGACTGACAAGTTCATATTCATCGTCAATTGTAGAATGCAAGGAGAAGAAGAAACAAATGTGCAAATAAGACAATTTCAGGTAGTTTAAGTACCATGAAGAAAATAAAACAGAAGGATTTGATAGAGAGCAGTTAAGGGGCATAGGGATGAAAGGGAAAATATTACATAGGGTGGTCAAGGAAGACCTAACTAATGCAGTTTCTATAGGAGGTAAGATCTGAACAACAAAAAGTAATGATGCATTAAAAAAGCAGGGGAAAAGAATATGGCAAGCAGAAATACCATTAGTGTATAGTGAATGAGATTGATGGTGTAAATGTGAAGTTTGATGTGAGACCGGAGCAGTAAACAATGACCAAATACCGTACAGTCTCGTAGACTTGGTCGAGCTGAAAGCCAGCTCACTACCAGGTCTGAGCAACTGTGAGAGCAGTTCCCCTGTAATCAGCGTCCTTAGCGCCTGGGGAGCTCCGCGCTGGCTGTGATCCCGAGTCCTGCTGGGATGGGACCTGCTCAGATCAGGCGCAACCACATGCATTTGCTTGAATCTCAGAATTTAGCTCTCTATTGATGCTATAATTGGTTTAAAGATGTCAGATATTTTTCTTTGCTTATGCATTGTTCTAAGCAAAGTGCATTATTTTAAAATGCAGTAACTAAATAAGTAGATCATGGTCTCTCTTAAGCTAACTTTGTGGGAATGCACGTATATGCGTACCTGTTGGTGAATGGCTTAAGAGACTAAAAGGAAGAAATTTCATTCAATGTTTTTTTTTCTTTCCTGTAAGTACTCCATGATTGTACAATAAATGCGGTCTTTAAAACATTGTATTTTACTGCTCCCTTGTCATGTTAGGGATTAAAACTATTTTCTGTAACAATTTCTAAATCTCAAATTTAGCTCTTGAGGAAAATAGACTTATCTGGACTGCCCCAGGAATAACTAGAGGAATATGGATGTTGAATACCATTCTTTCTACCTTTCTTGATCCACTCGCGTGTCATTCAAAATAAGCACTAAGTATAACAGCATTAGGGGGGAAAGATTATTTATTGAAGTGCAGAGGAAAAGAAAGTAACATATGACCAATTTTTCCCCTCTCCACAATTTCCCAAGTCTCCCAAGGCAAAAGCATCTCAAGGAAAAAAGCATCCTCCCTGAATAGGCTTTTGTTAGCAATAGATTGTGTGCATGTGACTCGTTCAGAAATGTTTTACTTTCATTGGCTTGTGATATGTGGATGAATTTTCTTACTCTAGTTGTAGAAGAGCAGGAGCTAATCCTCTTCTAATCCTTTGCTCTTAACCATTTACACTATAATCTGAGTTCCAGAGTGTGAGAGTGACTGGTAAAGCTATTAATCAAACCCATCTACTCTTTCCATGCATACTGAGAGGCTACATTTCTCAGCTTACCTTACAGATACATGTGACAATTTGGCTTATTGCTAGCCAATGGATCATAAGCAAAGCAATTGTCTATTACTTTCTGAAGTCACCTACAAATATCTCCTATGTGCAACTTGCCACATGGTTGGCTTAACTGTCAGATTAATGATGGTTAATACTGCACACCTGGAAACCATGTATTAAAGATGGAAGAGCCATAGGTGGAAGGAGCCTGAAACCAAAATTATCTCATGGAAAGCCACTTACTGATCAGAAACACTCAATTTTGAACTTTATGTGAGCAAGAACTAAACTCTTGTGTTTGAGCCATTTTTGATATTACTATATATATATATAGGCAGTTGTTACTTTAAGAAAACAATAGACTGGACATGGTGGTTCACACCTGTAACCCTAGCACTTTGGGAGGCCGAGGTGGGAGGATCACTTGAGGCCAGAAGTTTAAGACCAGCCTGGGCAATAGTGAGACTTTGCAATAGTCTCTACAAAAATAAAATTGAAAAAGATAGTCAGGCATGGTAGTCCAAGCTTCTTGGGAGACTGAGGCAGGAGGATGGCTTGAGTTCAGGAGTTCAAGGTTGCAGTGAGCTATGGTAATATCACTGCACTCTAGCTCTAGCCTGGACAAAAGAAAAAGACCCTGTCTAAAAAAAAAAAAAAAAAAAAAAGGAATAAAAAGAAGTGTTCTTTCATTTAGAAAAAGAAGATATAGAGAAGTTATCTATTTTCTGCAGCATAAAATAAAGCGACGTAAACTAAATCAGAAATTCTAATAGTATCTGAAACATCTAATATTTCAGACACATGTTCCTCCAGTGAGAACTTCCTTTAGGAAAAACAAATCTTCCCTATAGCTTGTAAAACCATTTTGTAATTATTGGGCCATTTATTGCCAAAGAAATATAATAAGAACAGATAAAATTGGATTATCAGAATATAAAATGTAGAATAAATTTTTAATAATACAATGGCTAAGAAAGAGAAATATGTCCACATAACTAATAAAAACATGTTTTGCTTTCAACCTACTTTTAAACTCCTGGGACCTCAATTTTACATATTGGCATAATAAGAGGAGATTAATATATGTTCATCTCTGATTATATTCAATGAAAATTTTGCATACAATATTAAGAATTAAGCTTTGCAAGGTTGTTTGTGATATTCAATAGGGGGAGGGTGTTATATGCTCTTCTAATTGGAGCTTTGAAATTAAATTTAGTCAAAATTTACAACTCATACACAGTCCTATCTAAAAATTGATATCTTAAATAAAGGCAATGAAATGACATAGGAAGTCACTTGGCAGAATGAAGGGGGCAGGAGAGGCAGCTTGCTTGGCTCACACCAGCCAGAAACCAGGAGTGACTCCCCAGTACAAGGAAAGGGTGAGTTTGGGGCTTTGCCCTTGGCGAAGCATGAAATCCAGGCCATGGGAGACCACCGTGGCCCTCTTAAGCCCCGAATCTAACTTAGGGACCTTCTGGAGGGCTGTGAGAAGGAAATGCATCAGGGAGGGAGTGTGCCCTGGGTCCCAGACCCTTTCTGAAACCTAAGCAGCCATAGCAAAATGCCATTTTCAATGCTAGACATGAGGGAAACTCGGGCTGTTGCTTGTGGAACTGGAGGGTGATCAGGGGGTTGGATTCCACAGCCAGGACAGAGCAGCAAGCGTGACGTGGGCTGTGGTTGCCAGAGCTGGGAAACAGGCACCGCCAGAACCGAGACCAAGACTTGAGCATGGTGCAGGTTGCCAGGAAGGCTTGGTCGTGAGCTGGACAGGCTGCGGGTGAATTGCAGGCCAGGCGTGGACTGCAGGTCTGGTTGAACAGCCAGGTCTAATGTGACAGCTCGGACTGAGGAGTGAACCCCACCACAGCTGGGACATGGGAGGGATATGCATCCCCCACTCACTGGCCAAGGACACGGTTGCGGGGGCCGACCCCCACGCTCCCCATGGCAGGGCCTCAGTGTAGCAGTTCCAACCATCCCCCAAGCATTCCGCCAGGAGCTGAGGATCCCCACGCTCTTGCCCATCATGGTGGGTGCACGCATTCAGCATCGGGGGGCCACAGTGCAAGCCGCCCAGTCTGGCTTTACCACTGTCACCAGGATAGTGAGCATTGTACCCATTAGGTGTGGATTTACCCATCGCCTCCACCCCCTCCCGCCTGCTTGGTTTCCATTGAGTTTTACCACTATACGTGCACATGGGTGTTGATCGATTATTTCCAGTTTAATAGTGAGTACATGTGGTATTTGGTTTTCCATTCTTGCAATACGCCTAGAAGAATGGTCTCCAGTTCCCTCCAGGTTGTTAACAAAATGCACTAATTATACAATACAAATACTGAGTATCCACTTCTTATTCATGAGAAAACTATGGCTCCAAAAAGGTAAAATAAATTGACTAAGGTTACAGGATCAGCATTAAAATAAGTTAAGATGATTCTTAAGTGTAAGCTTTTAACCACCACACACTGTCATTCGTAATTCCATTAACCGAAAATTCCACTGCCTGACTACAAACCTGACCAGAAATAAGCACTGCTGTATTTGGTATATGTCTTAATATTTTGGTCAGATCGTTGAGGATGATTTTTAACATACTCTTTGCCTCAGTTTTCTAGGACTGCCATGACAAAGTACCACGAACTGAATGACTTAAAAATCATAGAAACTTTTATTCTCTCAAGATTCCAGAAGGTACTTTCTGAGGAACTAGGTATCAGGACTTCAATATATGTTTTTGAGGGACACAGTTCAACCCAAAAAACCCTTATAATAATTCCTAAAAGTAGGTTATTTTCTTAATTTACAAACTTTTAAAGTACTATAAAATCAGGTACTTATTAGCATAATAAAGAAAGGGGTTATGATTTTTAGGTAATTTTTTTCAGATCAAAAATATATTTTTGTCCTAAAATATGCTAGAAGATTGTAAACTGTGTAAGTGAATGGACATATATTTTCTGTTTTCCAGGATTATCTGGACATATGTTTAAATTTTCTCTTTGTTTCTCCAGTCTTTTGCTAATGGACAGAATGGACTAGAAACAAAACCAAACTAGGCTCATTTCTATCACTGATGTTACAAAACTAGATATT
Organism: Avahi laniger; assembly: GCA_963575035.1. Classification (NCBI taxonomy): domain Eukaryota; kingdom Metazoa; phylum Chordata; class Mammalia; order Primates; family Indriidae; genus Avahi; species Avahi laniger. Next base: position 54,107 of record CAUYSK010107491.1, on the reverse strand, counting down.
AATCACATTTGAAAATAAAATCCCTAGATGTCTTTTTTCAGCCAACCCCAAGGATGTTGCCAAAAGTGAAAATATTTGGAAAGTATTGTCACATCTTGGGAAGTAAGAGTAAAGTAAAAAGTACTATTCATTCAGCACCAAGGAGAGAGCCAGCATTTTCGGGTCAGGCGCTCTTTCCATTCTATATTTCTTTTGGAACTTCACTCAGTCCTTCCCATCTAATCACTGTAAGAACATGAACATTACAAGAAGCGTCGAACATTTAATCTCCATCAGAATAAACACCTACAAACAAAATGCATATTTCAAGGGTCTTTATCCATTCACTGTCAATTATCCCTTGAAAACTTGCCAACACAGCGTACCGCGCTAGGTGTTGGAGGTGATTCTAAAATAATGAAGAAACTTTCCCAGACCTTAAGGACCTCAGGAAAGAAATTGAGAAAAATTCCCACTTGTAGCCATGTAATTTCAGATCTCTATAGATTTGTATATTTTTACCCCATTTTATACCAAAAATGGATTTGTGGAACTCTTAAAATATATATTGTGTAATTACGTTTTGCAAAAAAAATATAGAGCTTTAGAAAATTAGTCCAAAATGATGGAATTTCACTACATCTTACTATATCGTTAATATTCACATGTAACTATTTTAAAGATATCTTTTCCGACAAACTCTGAAGGTATAAATTATCAAATGTCTCCCCAACTGAAAGTATAGCCATGCATATTTTTTCCATTTCTAGAACAAATAACACACCTGGAACTGATTGTGGTTTAAAAATTAACTATTTCTTAGTGATAGAATATGTATGAAAATAAAATAGCCTACCAGTGATTTTAGCTTTGGTGAGCATTTATTACTGACTTACTAGAAAGCATATTTCTTAAAACTCGTCAGTTATTTTAACCCTATTTTTCAAATAAGATACATATATCCAGGATATTGTATTTATGTGTATATGAAGATATATATGTATATGGGTATTTTTTTAATATAAACTGTTTTATGAAGCAGAATACACATACAGAAAAAGCACAAATCATAAGTGTACAACTAAATGAACTTTCACAAATTAAACACTTATGTAACCGGTAGCCAACTCAAAGAGAACATTATTAACCTCTAAGAAAACTTCCTCATATTCCCCTCCAATTTATAACCCCTAAATGTAAATACTTTAAACCTATGAATTACTTTGATCAGTTTTTTAACTAATGAAATCATACATAATCACCATTGTGTTGGATGTGGTTTTGTTTATTCTTGATCTGTACATTGCTCCGTACTGTTCCATTGTATGACTAGACCACAGTTATTTTTATCTACTTTTGATGCATATTTGGGTATTGACCATTATTAGACCACTAGCTAGTTAATTCTGATATCTTTGATGTTTAAAATATTTTTTAAAAAGTTAAAAACATACTTTATAAGTGTTCTTAACAACCATGAAGAACCTCATACGTGATTGAATATATGCAGTACAAACAGATCTATCACAAATAGTGGGATGAATGTTGAAAAATCAATATTTCGATGTGTGAAAATCAGAGTTCTATTGGACAGTATTTTATTTTAAACTTTTAACGAATAATCATACAACTTCTCCAAGGTATTCAACTTAAAAATTGCCTATTAAAGGGCTTATTCTGACATCTTATTCAGAGATGCTATATTATTCACGATACGTGTAGAATTAGTTTTCGTTGCCCCGAGGGATCGTAAAGAATCCAAGATCATGCATCGTGATTAAAGAGAAATTTAACAGTTAAATCCTTAAACACATGTGACAAGAAATAAAACTACTTCTCTACATTATCCGGGCTCCTCTTTGGCTGCCTGCCAATGATATTCAATCAGATGGAAACGTCTGACAAGACGTGTTGCCTCTGAATCAGAAGGTCCGTCCATATTATAGCTCCTGAAGAGAACACAGATGTCGGTTGAGATGGTCTAAGGCTTTCAGCCTGCTGAAATTGCTTTCCCTTTATAATTCAGATAAAACCGATATCTCTGCATCTACTCAATTGGACACCCAAGAGTCTTCTGTTATCTCCAGATGTTTGGCTGTTTGGTGAAGACTTAGTGGAGGAACCGTTTTTCTCCTCATCACCTCTGACCCCTCTTGTTTCTCCTTTTGGGCCAAATTGGGGCCATCACAGTATTTTATGTAAACAAAAATACATTTAACTTAAAAGGAAATAATACTATCCATCCGTGCTGCAAGCTGATTGCATCCATTGTAGTTTTAAATTGCCATTTTTTTGCTTTGTTTCTCTACTGCATTTCTTCTTCATAATACTTTATAGTAAAAACTTTATAATACAGTTTATTTTATGCCATAAATATATCTATTTTTTTTAAAGTTAGTTTAATGCTTATCTTCCAAATTCAGGATTGATGGACTCCTGTAAGAGTATAGTTCTTGCTAAATTCCAAAGATCCAGGAACTCGTGGAACTGTTTTCAAAATATTCTGAGCAAATATTTTCTTAAAGGGGTCCATGAGTCTAAAATACTGGGATTGAATCTTAATTCTGCTATTTATTAGCCAGATGGCCATTGGTAAATTATTTTAACTCTCTTCCTTACCTATAAAAAGGAAATAATAATAGGGTCTACTCCATAGGGTTATCGTGAGTTAACTTATGTAAAGTATTTAATCAGTGCTTGTCACATAATGGGCACTATTAATGTGTTAATTATTAACATTATAATTACTATCAAATGCTTTTGATATACAGTGCATAAACATTATCTTTAAAATTCCAAACTAAAAGAAAATCAGATTAATGTAATCTTGGACTCAGGGAAGTTTTGACTTTTACCTCCAACCTTTAACAGCTATGAGACTTTAAGCTATATAATAGCATATATTATATAGCTATAGCTATATAATATACATACAGCTTACATCAGCCTCCTAGGCTTCAATTTCCTAATCTGTAAAATGAGCACAGTTATTCCTACCTTGAAGGGTTGTTCCAGGGATTCAGTGATATAATTAGAGGCGTGTTCTAGCAGGTACATAATAAACCTCCAATATATAGGAGTTTTCTTTATTTATTCCATTTGTTTAACGCCTTAGTGTGACTGTTTTTATAACCTGCAGTCACTTGACAATATGCAACGTTCCAGGTGTTAGTAGATCAGAGGTAGAGAGACAAAATCATTCATCACAGCTCACACGTCTCATTTTATTCTGCACTCCTGCTCAACAAACCTACAGCAAAGCACACAGTGTGGGGCCTTTAAAAGAATGAAATCTGGTGCACAAATAAAACATGACACTTTTTATTCCTAAAAGTTTTTCCACCACTACAAGATTTATCTTTATATTCAGCCATAAAGTTGGATCTGAACCTCAGAATGGCAAGATTTACAAACATGAGATTGGATGGAAATAAAATTCAAGCCATAACTTTTAATCACAGGCTTAAATTTCTGTTATATCAGAAAAATACAGTTGAATATGTCATTTAATCTTCTAATTATTTCTTTGCTGATATTTGAAATTGTTATAGATGATTTTGAAGAGAATCAGAGAATGATCAAAATTCCAAGGAATGCATGATGTTTACTTGTTCTACAATAAGACTGAAGACTTTAAAAAATATCTTGGTAGAAATTTCATACACATACTCATTGTGGATTTCTTGTATGGAAGAGAGGAAGAGTTATTGATACTACTAACTGGTATGTGAAAGCATCATCTAATTATTCATTGTTTTGCAAGAGAAATAGGATAAACAAATACCTGCAAATATACATTTTGCGTATCAGACAAATATTAATACAATTGAAAATCAAGCAGTGTTGTTTTTTAAAAATATAAATAAAGTAGTAAATTCACGACTGAATAAACATAAGCTGAGAACAAGAACATTATTTTCCCCTTGTACCATAATTTCTGAAACTGTAGCTGGTATCATTTCTGAAGGGAGAAACATACAGCAGAAATAGATTTGGGGCTCTCAGGTTTCCAGAGCTTTTGAACAAGGAATCTTTATATCTCTACAACATCTATACAGTACACCATTTTTACTTGAAATATTTACTACTAAATACAATTGCTCTTTAGGTATCTTGAGATTGAAATTCAACTGAGGTCAAAACCTAGGAACTTGAGTTTCTCGATTCTAATATAACAGGGACCCAAAGCAATTTGTAATTTGAGACTCATGGAATTCGTGTTCTAAAATTGTTCTATAGCTGAGTTCCTTGGGGTTGAATCCAAAATACAAATTCTGAGACTAGCAAAATCGGCATATTGGAATAGTATGACTTCAGAACCAGTCTATCCACCTCGGGGTAAGGGTCAACTCAGGAATGTTGGAAACACGGAAATAATCTTAGAATCTTGTTGCTGCCTTTGTGATCTACACATATCTAATTGGTCAATGAGTTTTTGTCATTGTCCTTACTTTGTCAGCCTCCTAAATAACTCTCGAGCGTATTTATGCTCACATTTCCTTACCGAGTTAAAGTGGCATCATTTCTTGCTAGGGTCACCGCGACGATATCCCTATATTGTCTTTTGTCCCTTTTCCATTCCTCCCTCTATAGTTAGGGTGATTCTAAAATGAAAACGTGGTCATTTCATTGTCATGTATAAGCCTCAGCTTTCTCCCCCTTTTCTGAACATTTTTCTCCACCATCCACCCCAAGGTCAGGGTGATGCGGGCAGAGTAAGGAAGTTTACCATACAGTCTTCCCTGTGGGGCTCTTACAGTGGTGAAGTGATTAAAGTGACTGCCTAAAATTACCATTAATTTAATATAAATGAACAGAATTAAAAAAAAAAACCTTTTTGTAACTTATGTTTTGTCATAAAGGAATATTTTAATAAACAGGAGTCACCATTTTGTCAACACACCAGATAATAGTGGTCTTACCTGATTATTTACAGCAAATCAAATATCAACAAGGTCAGAGTGAGGAGAAAAATGAAAAATCACATATAAATGGACTATAGTAAAGAGATTAAACTTGAGCTATTACCACCAGCTTGCCTGGGTTTAAATCCCAACTTCGATATTTAATATCTTTAGAAATATGGGAAAGTAAGTTAATTTGCCTGAATTTCCAGTGTCCTTGTTTGAAAAGGGAGATAAAAATAATATCTCTCTCATAGGGCTGTTCTGATAAATAAATGAGTTAATATACGAAAAGGTCTTACAGCATGGTCCAGTACAGAGTAATCATCCAATAAATATTGTAAATACTAGTAGTGGTTTTGAGATGAGTAAAATGCTTTAAATAAGAATATTTTAGAACATTCAATATCTTTTATAAATTAAGAAAAATGAACATCTCTGGACAAATGTTTTCTTGAGCAAAAGCAAATAATTATATGTGATCTCTTTCACAGAGGGCTTTTAACATTATAAATGAAACCAACTGTCATTGTTCTTTACCTTTTATTTCTGGAAGCAGTGAATTGCTAAAGAAAGATATATGAGAATTCTATGCAGCCTATTATCTTGATCAGAATCATTTGGCCTTCAAAATCTCCTTTTTTTCATCGTACAGAATGTATGGTATTAGATTTTAAAGACACTTTCTACCACCATAAAAATAATAACAATACCTCTGAGAAACATTAGCTTCAGATGAAATGGTTATACAATCAGAAGGACATTCTTATTAAATATAAAAATGATTTCCAAGAAGCCAGGCAAGGTCCAACAGCAATTTATATAAAGCCTATTCGGTTAAGCTGTACACATTTCAAGAGCGCAGTAGCATAATACATTTTAGCTGTTCATTTATTTACTAAGTATTTGTTTTGAGCTGTTATTATGATCACTACTTACCGCGTTGGGAGGATCTCATTATAACTTCATCTCCTGCTCTAGTCATTGCGGTCGTTTCTTTCCTTTTCTCAAATAAACTCAATGTCGTGCTCACTTTTTACCTGCTGTCTGTTCCATGAGGGACGCTGTGGTCTCCGTGAAGTTTCTTCTCACCCTTCCAGTCTTCGGCTCATCATATCTTTTGTTTTCTTCGTTTTCATTTTTTGAAATTTTAAGTTCAGTTCACTAAGTTCAATGATGAAAGCTGTCAGAAGAATAGTCTCCTAAATTACGTTTCCTTAGGAAAAAAAATAAAAAAGGGAAAATCAAACGCCCTGAGCATTCCCACAGATGCGGTGGCAGTCAAGGCTCTTTGCAGATGGGGACAGCCTGTTGGTCACTTGAGTCACGCCCTGGGTCAGCAGGCTTCTACTCTGGGTCACCCTCAACCTCCAGCTCCAAGTCATCCCTTTCCTGGAGCAAAGACTCATCTACCTCCATGCTGTTTCCAGCATCCTCTAAGCACCGGGTATCAGATATGTCGAGAGTATCATCTGTTTCAAATAAGTTCCCCACTTAATTTATTTTTTCCTGCTTGTTTCTCTTCTTTCATCCACTTTTTTTAATTACCGAAAGTTCTACGTCAAACTTGGCCTTCCGATTTAAGAAATTCTCAGCTATAACGGGAACACCATAGAATATTTGTTTTTCAGCTTCTTCTGCATCTTTTTGGTTTGTTTCTTTTATTCCTCTCTTCTAGTTTTGATCTGATCTACTATTTCATTTAATTTTTCTTGCACAACTGACACCAGAGACCATCACTAGACCAAGGTTTTCTTTAGGCTGTAATGCTAACAATTTTTAAATGCCTGAGACGTCATTATCTTCTGGATTTTCCTGGGAGAGTATTTCATAAAGGGGAGCTTCACCTGAGTAGTTTTCACAGTAGTGAACTTGAAGGTCATCTGGACAGTTTCCTGCCTTTCTCCAGCCCCAGATGGCACAGCAGCGGTGAAGCTGGGTGGATTTCCTGATAACCCCGTGAAGGGGTCTGGGTAGACAGACTCCGGAGCCTCCAGCCCGTCCCTCACCGTAATGTCATCGAGGCCTTTCCTGCTGTCCACGGGTGGCCCAGACACCCAGGCTGTGAGACCACGGCCACCCTGGGAGAGCTGGCAGCAGCCAGGCAGGCCAACCTCACCTTCCAGAGTAAGAATTTGTCCAAGTTTTAGGAAGCAGTTTCCTCCTCCTGCCTTTCTCCTATTCTCCCATTCTCTGTCTTTTGTTCCCTTAGTGCCAGTCAAATCACAATGTCAGCATTTTTTGTTAGTTTTAGTTTTTCTTTCTGTATTGAAGTTAAACTACAGGAAGGCAAAGGTTTACCCAATGCCTAGTATGTGCTCAATAAAAACATGTCAAGTAAGTGAATTCACACAATACTCTTTCTCATGAACACAAGGAAAGGAGCCACTATAGAGCAAAGAAAGCTTAGGATGGATGGTTTCTCTTCTGTTGTTAAAGACATCACAAATGTTTTCCATCACAAGAAACCCCAAAATTGATTAAATGATTAAATAGAGGAGAAAAGACAGCCATAACAAAGAAGTACATGCATGAGTACTAATTTGACCCTTTCAATGACAATTGTTTCGAAGTTTAAAAGTAGCAAAAGGGCATCAAATTAACACCAGTAGATTTGACAAAAATAACTTAAAATTTTTATAATCTAAAGTGGATGTAAAACAAAAATTTAAAACAAAATAAACTAGGAAAAATATTTAAAACACAATGGGTAGGCAAAAGGTCAATTGTTAAGTTACGAATATGTCATGCAAATTATTAAGAACAACAAAATTATGTGAAAAATGAATGCGTAATGGACCAGAAATACAATTCATATAAAATAGCCAGCAGTAACTGAGTGTGCACCATGGGCTGTGTGTGAAACACTGCATTTTGCTTTACCCATATTGCTTCACTTAATTTCCTGGCAGTCATATGGGTAGATACCATCATTGACCACATTTTATAGAGAAGGAATCTGAGGAACAGAGAGGCTGATTAATTTACTCAGCATTATACACCTTAGCAGTGAGACTAGATTCAAACCCAAAACTTTCTGACTTAAAAGGTCTAAATTATTAACTCTGGTATATTGACTGTTCCAAAAAGGGGAAGTATAAAAAGTAAAAAAAAAACAAAAACAACTCCACAAATAACTGAAGAATGTCCCTCTTGTCCTTTATCACTTTGGCACACTCCGCTGCAAACCACAGCTTGGTTAAATCCAACCCTCCGCCTACCCTGCTCCTGACCCCCATGCAGCTGAACACACTATTTCTATCAGCATTCAAACATAGTGAAACTTCTCCCATTAAAAAAAGACTTCTCTTTTCCTCCTAGTTATTGTTCTATTTACTTACCCTTCTTTTGAAACAAAACCTAAAGAATATTTATACTTTTTCCAATTTATTCTCTAATCTTTTTCTCCTAAATTCACTCATCTGGCTCTGATTTTTCCACTCTTCAGAAATTACTCTTTTGCCAGTGACCTGCATTTGGCTAAGTCTAATGGGGAGCTTTCAGTCTTCATCATAGTACAACAATCTGTAGCATTTAACAGAAATGACCTCTGTTCATCCTGGATTAATTTTTTAGATACACTTGGTTTTCAGGACATCACACTCTTGAATTTTCTACTGCCATCAAAGTTATTCTTTTCCTTCTCTGTTGTCGGTTTCTCTTCTCACCAATCTCTTAAAGTTTGAATGAGCTCTGTTTGGGAATTGAATGTTTTCTATCTAAATTCGATCCCTAGAAGATCCTATCCAGTCTAATCACCTCTATATTGACAATATCCAAATTAATATTCCCATCCCAGATCTTTCCCCAGGACATTAAATCACATATAACTTTATAACTTCACACTTGATATCTCTACTTAGATATCTAATAGCTTTAAAACTCAAATATCTACAATTCAAAGAATTGTGCTACCCTGACCCTTCGTTCCCATCTCAAGTGAAAGAAACTCCATCCTTCAGTTGCTCAAAAAATTCTTTTTTCTCTCCATATTTCATTTGGGATGGTTTCTACTGCTCTGTCTTCAAGTTCATTAAACTTATCTTCTATCATGTATAAACTGCCACTAATCCCATTCAATGTATTTTTCACCTCAGTCATCATAGTTTTGATTTCTAGAAGTTTGATTTGGATCCTACTTGGCATCTGTTTTATTTGTACTCACCTATCTGAACACATGTAATATAGTCGTCATAACCATTTCAATGTCATTTTATGCTAATACTAAAATCCATGTTAGTTTTCATTGACTAAGTATCCTTCCCCTTGTGAGTTGTGTTTTCCTGCCTTGAGTAATATTTGATTGTATGCCAAACATTGTGAATTTTACCTTATATAGTGATGGATATTTTTGCATTCCTACGAATCTTCTCGAGTTTTGTTCTGGGATGTAGTGAAGTTACTTGGAAACAGTTGGATCCTTTTAGCCCTTGCTTCCATTATTTATTTTTTTGTGGGGAGTAAATCTTGAGCAGGGTTGAGTCTGGTTAATTATCCTCCAGTACTGAAGTAAGACCTTCAAACTCAATCCCCTATGAATTGTGAGTTTCTCTAGTCTGGCTCATAGGCATAGTCGCTGACACCAGTCCTGTGTGAGAGACGGCCAGTATTCCCTCTACCCATTTATGTGGTTCTTTTCCTAGACTTGAGTATTTCCTCACACATTTGCTCTGATCAGTAATTTTCAACACTCAAGGGAAACCCTCTGTAGAACTTCATGGTTCTCTCTGTGTGCAGTTTTCTGCTTTCTGGCAGTCTGTCCTGTGAAATTGCTTGGTTTCCCTAAACTCCAAATTCCTTCTCCTTAACTCATAGAATTCTTTAGCCTCTGCTTCATTTATCTGTCCTTGCACTGCAGTCTAGAAACTCTCTCAAAACTAGAGGACTCACTTCATTTGTTTCCTGCTTCTCAAGGATAACTGTCCTGTATTGCCTGACGTCTAGTGCCTTTGAAAGTGCTGCTTTATGTTTTTTGTTTTAGATTTTTGCAGGAAAGAAACCTTTCAGGTGTGAGGGCAAATGACATCCCTGTTATTCCAGTTTGAATAGAAGAAGGGGTTACACCGTATTTTGTATTAAGTGAAGAAAATAAAAAGAGGGATAAATTAGTAATATTTTCACATATAGCCACTAGCACATCTATGTGTTTCTTAACACAATATTGATTTCTCTTACATTTTTCTTCTTTAAGTATTTCACATAATTTTATCTTCATATTTAGTCTTAGAATGTTTATTTCATTTAAACTTTGGTGAAATATATCAAGTAAGTTTACCTTCATCTGAATAAATTAAAAGTGGGAAATAAAAGCATTACATTTTCTTTCCTTTATTGAATAGACCAATTCCATTTGCTCCTTAGGGATGGTAAGGAAATAGATTATCACTTGCAATCTGAGATACTTATATGGAAATAGTTTGTGAGATAATTCAAATGAAATTTCATCAAGAAATGAGTCTTACTGTCTAATCTTGATATCTAATATTTAATGTCACTTGGGTAATTTACTAGAATCAAGCCCAATTTATTTTGTAAAATCCCAGTTAACACAGATATGGACAAATATGGAAAAGGATGATTAATTTTCAATCAGCAACAACACTCTCATGCCTTACTTCATTTGACAGATTATTGACTTAGAAAGAAATTAAAAATGACTTCATATAATTCCCTCATTCTTATGTGTGTCTGCAAAATTACAAATGGACCAACAATACAGACAATATAGACAATAGAAGTAAATGAAAGTTAATAATCCATTTTGATTGGTGTTATCAGGACAAAATTAATATTTTATGGGCTGAAAAAAATGTGCTTTGTGATGATTCAGTGGGAAGTGCACTCAAGTTGGAGAAATAAATTTAGACTTAGCATGTGTTTGGGTCTGAGAAAGTTACATTCTCTGGGTAGAAGTATTCTCATCTATGAAATGGCAACATTAATAAATAATATTAATAAACATTAATAAATAAATAACAACCAATATATAATACATAAATAATAAATTCATAAATTTGATGTGAAAATTAATTGAGGTGATACATATTACGGTTTTATATATGCATACTCACTATATATTCACGTTATATTACTAAATATTCTAATACTTTATACTGTGTTCTAAAAGTACACACTGTGAGTTATGGCAGCCTGAAAGTATACCTTCTCAGCCAATGTACATTCAATTTCCCAATGAGGAAAACATTCTTTCTGACATTTGAGGATTCAAACATCATTCTCCCTGTGAATGAGCATTAATGAACACGTTATTATTTAAGAAGAAATTTTAAGCATTTCAAAGAAAAAATAAAACAGTCTTCAGAGAGACATGTTCCCAATGGCTATACATAAAATAATCTTGAGACAATTGGAACTATTATTGCACAAAGAATTATCCTAGAAATTAGTAGAAACATACCCAATGCTAATAAAAATATAGGCATCTCTCACTACCCAAACTCATTGTATGAACTCACCGCCCCATTAGAGTTGAATATATTTTTCCATAGATTCTTTCAGAGGAAATTGTACGCCTTGTGATCTAAACTCTTGCTATCTAAACTCTCTTTGATATCAGAAACAGGGATCCAAATCTATCTATATAGGAAGGAAAACCATTCAGGTGTATATGTTACATTTTTCTTTCAATTTTCTATCTTTTTTTTATTCTAAGTATTTTGTACTGTATTATTAATAAATCTTAATAGAATATTTTTAGCATTTGTCTTCACATCTCCATTTAATAAATTTGACCTCTTCAGTAATATCCTGCTGACTTCAATCTTGAAAGTTTTGTGCCTCTTCAAACTTTTTTAAGTCACTTCACTTTGATCTTCATTTGGCCATTTTTTAAAAGACAGTCTTAACAAAAACATAAAGTAACATAGAAAGCCTATGATTCTGAAATTTTCTTCATGCAAAACGGCTTATAAGGTTTCAAACAGTCGCATATGTCAGAAGTACTTTTCAGAGTGGTGTTTAATGTGCAGAGGTGGTCAGGCTTGGCTGAGATTGCTACTATTAATGGGTATCTTCAGCTTTTTTGTATTTCCCAGGTGGGCTCATTAGCATTGCCAAGTGATTTAAATTGGAGAGGTTATGAGCATAATTTCAGATGGTTCAAAGTCTGCAGATAAAGGATGTTCATAAGTTGTATACGATTGTGGGAGTTAATTTTTTAGCCAAGTGGAATTAGGATGCTTGAAACACACATAAGACTTTCACCTCCTTATTATCTTCATTAAAGACAGGGAAAAAAACGCCATATCAGTATAGTGTTTAGGTTATAAAGAATTCTTTGAAAATTTATTAAAGGCATGATTTAAAATGAGCTGCGGAAATCACAGGCATCCATACATAGACTTAGAACTATTGGACAGATATACTACAGTCAGACCCAAAACGAATATACTCTATTTCAATAGACATTTTTACACTTTAAACGTAATAACTTACTTATTTGGAAGTTCTAAGGAGGCTCAAGGAAAACATAAAAAGAATTCACACAGGTAAAGCTGTGTCTTGAAAACTGAAAAGTTTTCAGTGCACAGAGATGGAAGGTAGGGAAGACGTCAGGGAAATGGGAAACACAAAGTTACGAGAAAGAACACATCCAACCAATTGGAAGGTCAGGAGAGTCCACTATGGATGGAAGATACAAGTGTTTGAAGGAAAAGTCAATGAAAAATGGCAATAAAATGGGGCCTATAATTTAGGATATGGTTCCATTGTAAAGAGCATTCTATTTTTTTTTTTTGTTTGTTTGTTTGACTTTAAGCCTTGTGACATGATTAGTCACTAAGCAGTACCTTGACATGATTGAATTTGGATGTTAGAACGAATCTCTGCTGGAGAAATGGAAGGGCATTAGGAATGGAAAGAGAGGAGGAGAGGAGTTTGTTTAATAGGCAGAGGGAAGGAGACGGACACCTAAAAGGCAGTGTCATTAAGGAGTAAAGAGGAATGGAAAGGTTCAGGGATCCTTCAGATAAAAAACAATATTTTTTTTTCAACTGGACGCAGTATTTGTTCTTGACAAGAACCAATGAGGGATTGAATGTGAAAGTGAGAAACAATAGAGACAACAGTACCTGAGCAGTGGCGCAGGTGTGGGCTCCAGGTGATCAGCGCCTAAGGCACCTGAATGGGTCGTTTTGCTTCTCACGTGTTTTGATGGTGGCGAGTTTGTGAATTTGCACGCGACAATATTAATACGTGTGTCTCCACAAACACTTTCAGATTCCATTTGCTCGGAAAGGGCTTCCGAACAGAAAACAAAATGAAGCAGAACAAAACAAAACAATGAAAGTGATTGGGCAGATAAAGTGAACACAGAAAACAGTTCACATTATCCAAGGAACCCTGGCAGTCGATCCCATGTTGCCTGGGAAAATCCATTTTGTTAAACTGAGACATTAACAAGAAATATGGAGCCCTTTGATGTATGTTATTTTTGCCTAAACTCCACCACTACTAATTATAAACAAAAATTATCTCTAAAGCACTCATCTAGGTGTAAAATGCTGGAGATTGGACACGTAACTTACGCAGACCACATCTTACAGAGACTAAAAAGGTACAAAACTTTACAAAAGAGTCAACAGCCTTCTGGAATGTTTCTCCTTAGTGAGTTCTGCATTATCAACCAATATTTACTGCTGCCCAGGATTGATTTGTAAATAAGGAGCCTAATGTCAAAGTTGATCAATCCGAAATAAGGATGCCAGAGCAATTATTGCCCCTGTCTTCACAAAACCACAGACCTATCACAGGGGCTCTGAAAATGGAGGAAATGAGAGTGCCACAGAGTTACGCAAATTCCCTTTGAGAAGGAATGTTTAAAGGATGAGTCATTCACCTCAAGGGAACCACAAATGTCCTCATCTTATTAGTCATTTCTTTATACGCAGTTGTGTCTCTTTAACTTAAAAATAATTCTTATTGTGTACTGGAAATTTTTCTCTCATTGTAATGTGGGATGATCTTAATGATTATAAAACAGAACATTACATCATCATATTTGCTTTTGTTCCCAAGTTTCCTTGACCTCCATAAATCTATGCAATTCAGTCATGAGTCTAGTAAAAAGCTATTTCTAAGAGCAAAACATTTTAATAAAATCACTATATTTAAAACAGCTTCCAATAATACAGCTAAATTGAAGATCAATGTATCTAGTTGACCCTTATATACTATGCTATCAAACTTTTATTAAAGAGGAAGATGTAATGAAGATTATATCTTACTTGGGACTTGAAAAACATGAATAAAATTCAGGATATTTCACATATCAAAACCATTTAAAAGAATCTAGTACAATTTGTGAGAATTATAATAAGTTGTGGTTGAGTTTTGGTTGAAGTGTTTATTTAGGTGTTTCACTGTATCACACCAGGCATTTTTTCTTCTGCCTCGGATACATATTACTAGGCTTTAGATATTCACTTTAGAAGCAATCACAAGGAATATAAATGAGCAGAAATACTGTCATATATGTATACAAGATTTTGTACCTTCAGGAGATCATGAGTTAGTGGTGACCAATGATAAACCTGGTGTTCAGGTCCCTTGCTTTGCCTCTCCCTGGTGGTGACACTGGACGAGTCACTTAGCTATCCTGTACCTCAGGCTTCTCAATGGTAAAGTGGACATAATATGTGTACACGCCTTACATTTTGTGTGATAATTAAATGAGTAGATCCATGTAAAATTCTTTGCAGAGTGTCTGCCAAAGTAAATGTAGCTCAATAAATGTTAGTCATGTTTTGATAAGAATGGAACTGTAAAAAAGGAAGAGAAAATGAAACAACTCGAAAAGAAAACTAACAAAGGAACGAATCTGGATAGTGGTACGAGAAGACCGATGAGAGTGAAGACCTATATATCAAGAAGACCTGGAAGCAGAGTGAGAAGATGATTCAGAGCCAAATTGTTCCAGACATTCATTCCTGAATCAGAACCTGAGGACAGCCAACCATATGGTGATCAAAGATACTGACCAAGGCCAAGAGGCCTGCAGGAGCTCTGCCAGTAAGACTCTGAAGCCTCCTTTCCATCAGCTACAGCTGCCAGAGGGCATCAGACGTGATCCCCCGTTGGTCGATGTTCCAAAACCCGCTGCTTCCTTGGTCAATGTGCTGGTCTCCCAAGCCAGAGCTACTCACTGTGGTTCATTCCTCTTCTCTCTTCTATTACTGTCTGTGTGTTGAATATATTTGCATGATGGTTGGTGTGCAAATGCCACACATTAAACCATAAATTTGTAAGCATTTAGTTGGCCATTCAGGCATTTAGTTTGCCACTGAGTCATTGTTAATCCTCCTGGAACCTCCCCCACCCATCAGAGTTAGCACAACTAGGCTGATTCAAATCTAAAACAAGATACAGACCCACTAGGAGAGAGAGATTATGCATTTAACGCTACACTTGGAGTTAGAAAGGGCTCTAACAGTTTGTTTAGTTGGCAGACTGAGACATGGATTAACGATGCCCTGCTGTGAGTGAATTGGAAATCTCTGATCTCCTTTGGTTTAATGCACAAAAAGGGATTCAAAAGCTTAGGAAGATTGGAATAATGTTAGAGAGTATTTGTCATTTAAGACCTACTCACATACACTAGGTAGGTCCAGAAGATATACCTTTCATCAATACTTTGAAAACTAAATTTGTAAGTGAAGTTCCAGCACCCCTGAAAATCTCAGTGATTTCTCTTTCTCTATAGGCCCGACCTTATAGTAGGAAACACAGATAATTGGAAAGCATATTCAATTACAGAGAGGAGTTGAATCCAAGGGTGGAAAAGACCAAGTAGCAAAATGGATATGGTTACCATAGTGAACAGCAGAGCCAAAGCTGCAATCAGAATGGTCTCATTCCTGCAGACGTCCAGTGTTGGCTAGTTAAATCATGGTGTTCCTAGAAGTAAAATAGCTAGGACATCCACTAAATTCTTATTTGTTCTCTATAAGCAGGAAACTTCCAAGTCATGAGAACAAAAGTTCAACTGGAATCATGAAAAACACAGAGTCATGGCCCTTCGAGTACCCTTGAATTCCCAGACTTAAGCCAATTAACAGACCCAGAATTCCTTGAATTAAGTAGAATCTGGGTCCCCTAAGGAAGAACCCTGGCACACTACCACAAATTTAGACTGTTAATATTGCTCCCAGCCTACCCCAAAGCGACCTAAATCATTTTTTCAGGGTAATTGCATTGGGGAAAAGGAAACAATCAGTCTTTTCAGGGATTACTGGACACTGGCTCTAAAGTGACGTTGATTCCAGGAGACCGCCAGCCAGAGTGGGGGCTTATGAAGGTCAGGTGAACAATGGAGTTGTAGCTCAGGATCATTTCACAGTGTGTCCAGTGGGACACTGAGCCCATCCTGTGATCATTTCCTCAGTTCCAGAAGGCATAATTGGAATAGACATACTTAGCCAGTGACAGAATATCCACATTGGTTCCTTGACCTGTGGAGTGGGAGGTATCATGGTAAGAAAGGCCAAATGGAAGACATTAGAACTGCCTCTACCTAAAGAAATAGTAAATCAAAAGCAAAGCCACATTCCTGCAGGAACTGCAGATACTAGTGCCAGCATCAAGAACTCAAAAGACATAGGGGTCGTGACCCCACCACATCCTCACTTGACTGTCTCATATGGCCTCTGAAGAATGCGATGAATGTTGGAGAATGACAGTGGATTGTTCTGAGCTTAACCAAGTGGTGACTCTAATTGCAGCTGCTGTACCAGGTGTGATTTTACTGACTGAGGAAGTTAACACATATCAGGTACATGACACTCCCCATTACCCCTAGTAACTCACTAGCAAAATTTTTGCTTCTTGTTCCCATGACTTTATGCTCTGTTGGCCTAGAGGTCTAGTTCCAGAGGGGAAAAAAAGTATTTCCACCAGGAGACACAACTTTGATTCCACTGAAATGGATGTCAAGGTTGCCATCTGACCATTTTAGGCTCCTCATGCCTATGAGCCAACAGACCAAAAAGGGAGTTGTAGTGTTAGCTGTGGTGATTGATCTGGACTGCCAAAGGGGAAAATGGATTAGTACTCCATGATGGAGGTCAAGAAGAGTATGTCTGGAATAAAGGAGTTTCTTTAGGGTGTGTCTTAGTATTACCACACCCTGTGATTAAGGTCAATGAAAAATTAAAACAACCCAGTCCAGGCAGGTCTATGAATAGTCCAGAGCCTTCTGGAATGAAAGTTTGGGTGACACCACTAGGAAAAGAACAATGACCAGCTGAGGTTCTCGCCAAAGGCAGAGGGAATACATAACGGGTAGTAGAAGATAGTTAAAAATACCAGCTAAGACCACGTGACCAGTTACAGAAACCAGACCTGTTTTAATTGTCATGAGTATGTTGTCCTTACTTTGTTAAGATACGTTTGTGTATAGTAAACATATATTAGCCAAATATCTTTGAACAATCAAACTTTAATTAAAGAACTGTGTCAAAAATTCTGCTTTTATTATGAAATGTAAAAAAAGAATTGTACAAGTTGTGGTCTTTGACCATGAAAAACTTAGTTTACTCATAGACCAGAAAATACCCATACAAAAATTATACAGTATGTGATAATATAAACTGCATTAAATGTACTGAGGAAATAAAAACAGGAAATGACTATATTGTAGTTAATCAGAGCAGTAAGATATGATCTGTGGAAAAATGGCTATGTGACTTCTGTCTTGCTAATATAGTGATATAGTGGTGGAGAAAAATTCAGCATGCTTTCCTCCAAAGGGATTCTCAGAATTCCACCTGTGACTTTTGTAAATTTACCCATATCCACTATACAATTTAGAATGAAGACACTGTTAGCAGATCAGCAGCAGTTCCTTCTATTGGTGGCAGACTCAAAGTAATCAAACTATGAAACTGATATGTAAGATCAGGACAACGACGATGCTAATCCATAATAACAAAGAACCACTATAGAGGCAAAAATTTCCGAGTCCACATGTTGAGCACATGATCTCAATGTAGTCAGACCTTCATGAGAATGCAAATGTTAGTGATGAGTCTGCAAAGCGTGTAAATGATCAGAACAAAGGAATGTGATGAATTGAATATTAATCTAAGTTAACCTACTTTGCCTAATGCAATCATCTGATAATCGGGATGTACTGCCAATATTCTGGGACAAGGACATTCTGATGTGTTTTTTTCTAAGTCTTTCTCTTTTTGCGGGGGAGCTTGGATGGGTATTGCAGATGTTTGTTTGTAAGAATCTACTTTTGTTAGGCTTCTGTGGCTGACCAACAGTATTTCCAATTTAAATTTTCTATTTTGAAATGTCCAAACTTGTAATCAAGTTGTATTCTAGTCCATCAGATGTGGAAGATATTTTATCTCTTCAGTATGACTTTAAAACTTCTTTTTTTGACTTTAGGATTTAACTCTCAGCAAATTGATTTCTTTGATTTCTTGTATCTTGAGCGGTTGATGTGTATATTTAATTGAGCCCCTCAGCTTTTAATATATGTACAAGATCCTGGGCCTAAAATATATTATTGTGAATCATTTGATTAGTAAAATGCCTTTCAACTGAGATGTTCAATGTGCCATATGCAAGTTTGCTAGGTAATTCTTAGAACAGCCTAAGAATAATAATTGGAATCAATAAAAAGCAGACACACATGCAGCCATGATCTGCTTGCTCAGAATCTCAGCAAGATAAATCTCACTTTTCTTGACTTTCATTCTGTGATTGTTATACCAAATAACTTTTTTTACATTAGCTTTAAATATGTATACATGCTCATCCCATTATTCTTAACCTGCATGAACACCTGGATTCATCACAAAAACAGAGCTTTCTTTTTTTCCCTACAGACAATGAGATGAAAGAATAATTTAAAACATTTACAATGGTATTGGAATGAGACGGCAAATAGAAAAGATGTGGGTGCCTTTCCGGGCTTTCTTTCCCGGGAGCTACTTGTTTTCCAGTGGGCAGCGTGCTGTGTTCTTCTTAATGAAGCCGGAGTGTTCTGTATTGCTTGCCCTGTAATTTTCTGGACAGAGCGAGCTGTGGTCTGTGCCAGGAGAGAACTACACACTCCATTATCTTTTCAATAGGCCTAAAAATAATTTGTTTAAAATTTTTTCTCTCTGTCACTTTTAGAAGTGTTTGCAAAAGTAATTGTTATAGATTTCCTCTAATTATAATTTCAGAGTTGCCTCACATTCCTGTTCAGCTGTATTTCAATGAGAAACTGAACTCGAAGTTTAAAGATCACCTGTCTTTCATGTATATTTCTTTCCCCAGAGTTGGCCTTCTTTATTCATCCACATTTTGGTTTACGACGTGCATTCAGTTATTCCCTTGTCATTCTGATGAGAGCGCTGCACAATGCATCTTTTGAGGAACGGATTGTACCATGCCCTTAATTTCTCTCTTCACTACCCACAAAATCATCACATAAGAATGCCAGAAATTTATCTAGCACAGCATTTCATTGCTGATGTCTTTTAGCTTGAGGAATACTATAATTCTGCAGTATTTTTCTGCTGCATTTGCCCAGAGTACATTTTTAAAATATTGCATCTTTCAGTTCCCTAAAAAGTTCTGTAGTTTCAAGAGTCTCACAGAGATTCCACTGCGGTCAGCATATAGATAATTTACATTTTTTAAAACTCTAGCGCAGACTTTTCAATCTACTCTTTAGTTTAGATCTAACTGCTAATGTACAAAACCAATTTGAAATATTATTGATTCCTGACATTATCATATGTTATATTACTCATCAAATAGATTTTACTTTTCTTATTTTTAATTTCCTAGCCTTTCCACGAGATGGCAGATAATAGTTTGCGTCCCTACCTTAGAGCATTGGCATATATAATCTCTAATCATTCTCTCATTCATGCCAGTTTACATTCATGACCTCAAAAGGTAGCTCCAAACCCACGTAGCTGCATTAGGAGTACCAGGATGGCTTCTTGAAATGAGTAGAGCTTGGATTGAAATACTTACTTTGCTGCTTAATAGCTACTTGATTTTCAAAAAAATACCTATTAAGTATAATTGCGATTTTTTAAAATTGTGGTTTATTTAGAACAGATTTTATTTCTACTACATTAGAAATCAATGCAATGTGAAGAATTTGGTGGAATGACCCTCCACATCTATCCCACGAGACCCTGAGTGTGCTTTCCTGCTCTGTGGGAGCCAGAAGGCTAACATCCTCATCTTCCCATTCCCCTGCACCTAGAGTTCTGGATTCGATTTAGATCAACCAAACAGATACATTTTCACAAGATTTGAAAAGTGAAAACCAAGAGAAGGAAGGGCATCTCCTGCTTCTGCTATTTATCTTAGTGAAACACAGTCTAGGAAAGGGGAGGGTATTGGCAGAGGTCCCACTCCTCTGGCCCCGAAGGACATGGACATATTAATGCATTTTGTTTGGATTATGGCTGACATGGTGCTGTCTTGTGCATCTTGATGTAATATTGAGTTACCTGCTAATGGCTGATTGTGGAAGTGATGTTGGTCTGGCACCTGTGGCCTCCTGATTACAGAACAGGATTCAGCTGCTTTGGTCGTCTTTTCATAGCACGTCTTTGAGAAATTTTTCTAACTTAGATCTTCATCCCACACATTGCCAATTAGTCTCTATACAATTCATATTCTATACAATATCCATTCTTGCTTAAAATAGAGTGGATTATTTTAATCTGCGTATCAATCCTGAATGATAAAATAATGGATAACAAGAGTGTTTGAAAGTAATAGTTTCTTCAGGAAATGAGAATTTGGAGTTGAGTGACCTGGTTCAGTTTTAAGTTGGCAGTGTTTTCACTAGCCATTGGTAAAACCATCTGCCTCAACTTGTTCAATGAAAGATGCCAGGCATGGAGCGCTTTCTTTGTTATTTGTCAGTATTACCATTATTGTTACTGTTATTGTTGTCGTGGTTGGTATTTGCCAAAGATTGTTAAGTCTGAGAGTTTACCCTACATGCAAGCCAACAAGTTAACCAGCCACAGTTTTCCAGATACTGGCAGAAGACATAAGTCTCCTGGGTCAGAGACAAAAGTCTGTTTATTATTCATAGCAATAGCCAAAATATTATCATGTTGCACCTATAGTCTGAGTCCCAATTCCTACAGGACAACAAAAAAGATTCAGCAGACACCTGAACACACAATGAATTACATTACAGGACAGAAACCTCAAGATTAGGGAACCCGAAGCTCTTGTTCTGGGTAGTATACTTGCCCGGCCTTTGCTCCAGATGGAGACAATATCTTTATCATACTAGACTATAAATAACCACTTTACAGTGCTCTTTACCTTCCAAAGCTGTTTGCTATATAAATATATATTTGAAAAGATAGTCTGGAACAAAGGCAGCCAGTGGCTCTGCTGACAAGATGTGCAAAAATGTGACACTCATGGAGAATTGTTTCCAGAATGATCCGCCCCTTGTTTCTGTATCATCTTGGCTTCCAGCGAATTTTTGTATGAATATATGCCACTTTCATGATTGTTTTGATAAATCTGACTGACAGAGGCTGAGATTACATTTGTTCACTTTGTTTCATACAGTGTTTAATTAAGGCTATTATCAACAGCATCTCTATAAACATTATGTACATTTATAAAATATGGAACTATTTAAAAATGCAGTGCCTGAACAAGATTCAAAGCATTCAAATTTAAATGGATTGATTTTGATTTTAGTTTTCAAGTAAT
This sequence comes from Avahi laniger, assembly GCA_963575035.1. Classification (NCBI taxonomy): domain Eukaryota; kingdom Metazoa; phylum Chordata; class Mammalia; order Primates; family Indriidae; genus Avahi; species Avahi laniger. The sequence goes on along the minus strand of CAUYSK010107491.1, from coordinate 32,499 downwards.
TAGAATTATCACTCATAACTGTAGAAGGAAATGTGTAGGAATGTGAAAGGTACTCATCTTTTAAGAGCTGACTTAAGTAAATTATAAGAATTTCAGATCATGGAGTTTCAGCCTGGAGTGATTTTTTACAAAGTTTTATCATATATGTAAATATTTTATATTCAAATCAATTATTTTCAAAGCAAGAGAAATATAGAACCACTGTGTGATTTAATGGGCAGACCATCGATTTAAAATTCAAATTAAAAATATGGTTTTAGGCAAGTTATTTAGCCTTTGCTCAAGAGAAATTAACCAGAATGCAGATCGAAGTCATGGAACATAAAGGAGAGGTTAAAGGACATGGAGGACGGAGTGGGAAGATCTAACATACATGTAATTGGCACTCTAGGAAGAGAGGGAGAACAGGGAAAAGGCATGATGACTTTTAAATATGGATATACTTTTATTTTTCCATTCACCTGGCATTTCATGTATAGTTTACTTTAGTAAACACTAAGTACAAAGTCAGTTCAAAACCGATATACTTCAATTATTATTTAACATCTTTTAATTATTCTATCTCTTAAGCATGATTTAGAAATATTTATTGATTCATGAAAGAAATGTTGTAAGATTTCAAGCTATAAACGGAATAAGATGTTCCAAAGGAGTGAATTTCCCAGGTAACTAATAAATAATTAAGCTCCAAAACATTCACTATTATTGATAGAGGAAAGTAAAATTAAAAAAAAAAATGCCAATTTCCCTGATCTCTTAAACCAAGAAAATCTCAAGGGCCAATGGAGGGATTTGATGCTATTATTCACTACTTGTATCTGGTTTTCTATTTTTCTAATTTTCTATCTGCATCTGAAAATCTCCCAGAGGTAATAATGATCATGAGTCTAAGGATATAAATCCTTTCAAATAGGCAGAGCAGCCATCTCCACAGTATACTGTTTGCTTTATCAGCAGTTTTCTTGGCTTTACATTTTAAAGATTAGGCAGAACTTCGATTCACAGAAAGCCCTTGGAAACCTCAGTTTCTCCCTTGTGAAGTTTTCACAGCAGAGATGACATGAATACTTCCATAGCAAGCTTTCATTTAAATGATGTTGATAAAGCCTGGACTGTAAATTGATTGGTATCAGGGAAACTACTTGTGAATGCTGTTGACGTATTTAGCATTTTCCTGGTTATAATTTTACGGAGATGTGAATTTGGAGCTGTTAATACTCACCTTATTATTTAAGTTGATCATATTTCTCTCCCAAATATCAGCAAAAACATATTACTATAAATAATTTTTAAAATATTTGACTAAAAGCACAGGCTGAAGATAAAAATTACGATTTACCTACATCTCTATATACACATTTTTAGTAACTAATTACAGGTCTATGGGGTACAAAGAGTAAGACAGAAATTTTAATTATTAATAATTGATTGTAATAAAATTCCAAGAATGAGTACTTCATTACATAAGATTTGAAAATGTCACTTAAATTTACTATATTATGTGAAAACTAACAAAATATTCACTTAGAATTTATGACTAAAAACTATAGATTAGTGAGCAGAAGTCTCCAAAAAAGAAACAGAGATTAGAAAGAGCCCATGAATAGGTTCATGAAATGAAAACATATATAAACATAGCTGTACAGTAAAATTATTTGGGAAGCTTTAAAAAAATACTCATAACCCCTTCTCACTAAAGATTCTGATTTACCCAATTTTTCTTTTTAAACTTCTCAGGTGATTTTAAAATGTGTCTAGGGTTGACTAATATTGTATGAGAAACAATGTTGATAAAAATTTCTTTGTTTTCTTACCTTTTGGGCATTTAAAAACATTTTATCTCAATAATGTTAGCAATAACGACAATAATCAAAAGGGGAACTCTTTTAAATAATATTGCATTCTATTAAGAAAATAGGTCCAATAAGAAAACTTCAAGATTTTGGGATTTACAGATAGAATGATGAACTTGAGTCTATCTAAAGAAAGAAAAATCTTATTTATTTTATTTAATAGTTTCATGTAAATGTGACACTTTTTCTAATAGAAGGTAGCCAATTTTCTGGGTGAACTTATATTTTCCATGGCACCACTTTCTTACAGTGTTGAAGAGATCAACATTAGAAATTCATGATTCCCTGAAAAATTTCAGGGTGGCTTTATACTTTTCTGTAACCTCATAACTTTTTATTTTAAAAAGAAGTTAAGAAACTAACAATTTAATACCAATATTACAAAATATCACGTTATATCCCAATATAAAAAAGCCACATTCACAATAAATTCAGTTCTTGTAAGCAAAGATGTTATGATTAAAATACAAAAAAAACCACAATTTTCAGGTCAAATATATTGAAATTAATTTTAATAAGTACAAAAAGATAATGTTTAGCATTAATTTGCATGTGATTATTAGAAATATTTTAAACAGCAAGCATAAAGACACATTCAATAAAGGTCAAATGTTTTTACATATGTGAAAACTAGTGGCTTTTCCCAATTACAACAAGGTCACAAGTTACAAATATTATTAGATCTTTAATTATTTTATTTAACCAGAAAAGCTACCATATAGGTATACTGTCACCCAGAAAATTTCAAATTTCACATAATGTGAATGTTCAGTTTAGTGTTGGAGCTTCATCATACATCCTCTATGCACGTAATTTTATTATTAATGTGTAATGAGGGGAAAATATTTCACTTTTGGTTTTTTTTTTTTGTTTCTAATTTAGCAAAAAATATAAATATGAAGCTTTTTAAAGTTTCCATGCACATCACCTCTAGTATTTCAGGGAAGATCATATTCCTGAGTTCGAAGCACACCAAAACCTGAATTTGTATCTGCTCAGGAAAATCTTGAAAATGAATAGGGTACCAACAACTTTCAAATCGAGTGCACAGACATCTAAGATCAAGAAGCAATCAAGAACTTATTCATGGATGAAAAGTTTAATTCTTGAAAACTGTGGCTCAATAGTTTGGTTTCATTTATATCTTTATGATCATACATTAAACTTCTGTACACATTATGCTAGATTTAAAGCACAAGCAAATGCTTCAACTACTATCTTGAATATATAAAAAATATATAAATCATGAACAAATCTATAACCCATTATTTCTAAAGTAAGTCTGCATCTAACTCCTTAGTTTTACTTTTGTGGTAGCAGTTGTTTTTACAAATAAACTCTATTGGAGGTACTCATATTTATCCAATAATATAGGCTTACATTCTGGCAGCATGTTATGGTAAAGTCTTCTAAAAAGAAGCATGAAAACTTGAAATTTCCACACCAACTAAGCCAATTCAACATTTAGAATCCAAACAATGGCATTTATTTGGGATCAATTTAGGCTTCTTTCTATAAATAGTCATTTACAACAAAGTGTTGATGAAATCAATACATAATCCTTGAAGTCCAATGGGTTTAAATATTATGAAATCAATAATATGACAAGTAAAAACAAAACCATTCCAACCACTAACAAAACTGTCAAAGTAAGAAAAAAAAATAGCAAAAAATAAGGAAGTGCTTACTTTTGTGTACTTAATCAACTTTAATCGTTTTGTAAAATATGTGATCATTATGAACCAAAAAAAAAATGCAATGTATTCCCCAAAACTAAATTGTAACTAATATTAGAGAATAGCTACATCACAATAATGGAAACTCAGCTGCACACAGTACAGTTTTCTTAGTATTTGTTGGTTTCTTGTTTAGCGTTTGGTTTTCTTGTGTGGAAAAGCAGATAGTGACTTTCTTTTTGGATGGATGTTCCCAAAAAGTAAGGCATAAATATAAATTTGAACTACAGCAAAGAAAAATACAGCTTGTTTCTTAAATTTTATTTTTCTGAAAATATACGTTAGACTGGTGTGTTGGTATACTATATAGAAATTCTAGACTTCCAGAACTTCAAGAATCACACAGTGATTACGGTTGTTGTGAGGAGTAAATGAGGTAATATATGTAAAGGGCTTAGAACATTGACTAGCATGTGATGATCACTCCATAAGAATATATTCAGAATCATTTCAATTTAAAAAATAATGTATGAAAGTAACCATCAATGATAATTTGGTACTTACAAATGATCAACCAGATATTTAACTTTTAAAAAAAAGCTTTCACAAGCCTCTAGAGTGAGACATGTGGAATTCAAACATTTTTCTATTCTAAAGTAGAATCACTCAAAAAATCAACTAGAAACACATCAGAAAAGTGTATACGCCAATATAGGAAGGAACCATGTGTATGACTCAAGCCTAATTCTAATTAATAAGTGTGTTATAGACTTATTAAAAAAGCTATTCTATTGACTAACTTAACTGCTAGTTTAATACGAGCTACATTTGTGATTGGCTCCAATAATAAAACAAATTATTTAGATTTCATAAAGTTACTTGAATTTCTCAAAATGTTCTTTCATACATACCTGGTAATTATACACATACACACACAACACACACATACATCCCAGACACACAAACCTAAGACCTTATTAAAGGTTCTTTGGGAATATTACTATAAACTGAAACATAAAACTGTTAACTATTCTTCCCTACTGGAAATATTAGCTGATGTTATGTATTAAATGCAACATAGAGTGGTTTGAGGTGGGGTATATAATTGCCTATATAAAAAGGTGTTCTTATATAAACAAACAAAAATAGACTATTTCAGCTAAACAAGATAGAGGACACAGTGGTCTAAATATATTGATAATTAATGATTTTAACAAAAAACAAATTTGGATGGTATATAATTCTTGTAAAAATTAGATTTTGAATAATTTATTGATTGTTACGGTCTCAAATGCCTTTCACATGAACTTTATTTCAGTGTTTTAGTTATGGTGTTTACTATGATAGAATCATGACTCTTAAAATATTTGTGTACAAATGTATTTATAATTTATCCACTTTCTTAGGAGTTAAAAAAAAGGGAAAATACTTCACTTGCTTTAATTACCAACATCCTCACTTTTCCTGTGGGTTCTTCTCTTTGATATTTCTTTTGCTATTTTTCTCTTTGAATTTGATGAAAATATGAGCTCTTAAATGCTAATAGAAATATTAATATCTATAGTACAAATGTTAATAGCAAAAATAATGGATATTAAAGAATTTTATTAAATACTGACTTTCATTTCTAAAGCACGAATTCAATAGAGAAAAATATAATTTGTCTCGTCCACACTGTTACAAGTAGTTTCGGTACAGTGTTCATGTTTCCCAAGCATGCGGATGTCAAAAGTAACTACACCCATACCCAGTTTAAATTTTATACTTCTGTATACTTTGGATTAATAAAAGGGAAGCGCAGGCGGCCCACAGGACCTCAATTAAAAGGAAAATAAATGGCACTACAGAGCAGTAATGGGTCAGGTGGTGATTTCCTTGAAATTCTGAATCTTTCCATATGGAAAAAAAAATTGTCAATCACCTCAAAAATATGCAGATGGATATAAGAGCGCCAAGGGACGAATACCAGAAATAACCTATTTAGTAAACCTATCAATATGGCCCCAGATTGCAAATTAAGTCATAAACATTTCTGTGTTTCACAGACATGTGTCTCAGGGACTACAGTATGGAATACAGCAAACAAATTCTTAATAGAATGCCGAGAACCATGACAGTGCAAAAGTGACTTGAGCTACTTTCTTTCTCCTGTCGTTGGAATGAGGCCAGGCCAGGCCAAAGTACGGTGTCTACAGAGCTTTGGTGCTCTTCTAGAATCCATGAGTATGTCATGACGGGGTTCAGTTCCCTCAGCCAGGAGTACAAAAAGTGCCACATAAATGCAAATATACAGATATATTTGGTACATACTTATATAGAGTATATCTGTATATGCCAAATATCTTTACTAAATATATTTACCAAAATATATTTACTGAAGAAAAATATGAGTAAAACCATAGCTTTTGTGTTATTTTTAAAATAAACTATGAACTCTTTAAGAAAAAAATTTAGCAACATGGCTCAAGGGGATCACTTATCCAAACCTGAGATAAATTCGAAATGGTGAGATCCCTGAACAGATTTCTAAACATTAAGATTGGCACTTAAAAAATCATCGACGTCTTAAAGAAGTTCTTAAATGGTTATATTTGTTCCCTTTTTATAATCAAACAAATAGAAACACGAATAGCAGAAAAGAGCAAAACAGCCACCATCTTCGCATACTAGTGGTATCACAGCTCGTTAAACAACTCTCAGTACTAAATTAATTAACATGTTTCATTTAGTTGTTTAAGAATGAGATGCACTTTAATTTTCAACTAAATTCAGTGGATGTGATATGAGTGATAATACCAACTTCAGGGCATGGAACTTAGTGAGAGGTAAAAAATACTTTTTAAAATAAATATTAGTTGAATCAGAGTAGTAGCTATACAATAATGAGATTGTATGTCTATATATGTACGTGTATTTACATTTTTTACATACCATAACTCTTTACGTCCTCGTACAACTGTGTAAAATAGGTGTAATGTTATGGGCCAAAAGACCAATGTTAGTCTATAAAAATCTGTTTCCTGAAAAGTTAGCCTTATTGTGATAAATTCATTTCCTTTTTATTTGTTTTTAAACTGGTTAATGGGAGAATAATTGTGAAGACTCTGGCTCTATAATTTAAAATCCTTTTTCCATGGAGCATCCTCACTCTCTCCACTAGAACAGCTGCTTTTGATTTATCAAAACTTTAAAATAATAAGAAATGTGTAAAAAGTACACCAACGTTAGAGAAGTAACAGAGAGAATTCTGATCCACATTATTGGAAAATCTAAACTGTCAGAATGTCATTAGCCTCAAATAAGAATTGGAATTAAGAATATCAATAATGATAATACGTTTTCTGGTCAATCTGCCATAAATGCTAATAAAACTGGTGCTGCCAATTTAATTGCAGCCCTTTGCCCAGAGCATAGATGAGTCTTTTCTGTTGTAGTACAGAAACTATTTACAACTATGTTTACATATGTACATATTTACAAATTTATAATTTATAGTCAGACATTAAGGGGGCAATGCAGACCTTGCAAGGAAAATACTCTAAAAATGTCTGATAATGCTACCATACAAAGCATTTGTATTGCTTGCTTTCAAAAACTACATACTTTTTCATACTATTGCACCCTTCCCCAAACTACACAGAAGAGCTACACTATATTTAAAGAAAATAGCACACCTTCTATTTCAATGTTTGAATAAAGTGCACATTTTAAAACTATTTAGATTGACAAATAAGGTGTTATTGGAAGGGAATTAAAGAAATACATTTATTGGCTCATGTAACAATTTTATTTAGGATTAGGGATTACCTTTTGTGAGGGACTTTTTAATGTCAAAGCTGTCTTCATGGCAAATTCTGTTAATAAGATGCATTTGTGACCTTGGTATTACACAATCATGCAAAGCACATAACAGAATCACACTAAAACAAAGAAAATGAAAAATAAATTAGATGAGGCAAAAGAATAGCAATTTTTGCTAAGATTTTGCTTGTTTCCATAAGATACTCCTTTTATTGATTTTATGAACATACCTAGTTATGCACTATACTCAAATACTGTACAAAACTGCAAGAAATGTCACTATTTGACTACTTGTTTCTACAAAAACACCATCGTAAAGGTGCATCTATTAGCAAAAGTCAACTAATAACTGCTAATGTACACGTCAATCAAAAGTATTTTAGGTTTGCCAAAAACTTTGAATCTAGGCATGATACCCAATTGCTAAATTTCATTAGCATATTCTAGGGGCATAAAGAGTACTTTTAAATATTTAACGAAAAATGAATTGTACCCATTAATAATTAGTAATTATATAAAATTAAAAATCGTAGTTTTTAATTTAGCTACGTATGTATATGTTTGTGTGTGTTGTTTATGTTTGTGCATGTGCAATCATCCACAATCTGTTGGTGATGTTTTAAAGCTGCAGTTTAAAAATGTTCAACCCTTACCAAAACCTCTTCTGGTATACAAAGCTGTTGTAAATTTGAGTCAGCAAAATTTAAAGTTGCAATTTACAAAAGCAGATTTACATGAATTCTTATCTGAAAGAGCTGCTTTCAAGACAGAAAAATGTGCCAGTTAACTGCCCTTTCCTTTATAATTAGTGGCTTCTGAGTCTTGATGAAGAGAAGCCTTAAGGCAGAATTTGCAGTAAACAGGAAAGAAGAGAATCATATAAGTGCTCATCTTTAGCCTGGGACGGGACACCTATGAATTCTCGTCAGTGGGAGTTTTTTGGCACAATTTTCTAATCCAGTATGAACGTTGTTCCACAGCAGCCAACCTGGATGCGTTTTCCAGTCTCCAGCACCAAGAAAATCTAGCTGATCAATTTCAATACAACTCATACCTGGAAAGAGTAAGACACATTTACTGTCTTGTGTTTTTTTTTTTTCTTTTAGACGTAAGGTAGTTTCCAATGATTGAAATAAATTGTAGGATTTCAATTATTATGTTCAAATAAACTCTGAAGCTAAAAATGTAATGACCATGACATTCCAATAGTTATTAAAATGTAGGCATAATTAACATCCTGTCGGGGTGACTTGTAATTATTTGAGCTTGTCATGCGGTAATATGTACATGGCTATAGATACTATACAGAGTAATTAAAAGCTGATTTCAAATCTCTAGTTTTTCTTCTTACGTGGGGCATCTTCCAATTACACTAGCAAAGATTCTGAGCACTTACGAGGGGAACCGATGTTGCAGATAGGAGGTTCTGCTATTTAGAATTCATCTATGAATGACAATGTTATCTTTCATCATAATTAATAGAAAATACTCCTATGTCAGACCTAAACCGAAAGGGTCCATGATGGGTTGTATAGAATCTCCATTTTCCTCACTATTAGAAGAATAGGAAAAAAATCAGGTTGTATTAAATTCACTTTAAACCAGGTCCTAGGGTAAATCTTTTAAAAAGGCAATGGCTCTTTTGGCATGGAGTGCTTTCTGCCTGCAGTTCCGTGAGTTAGCAAATGCATGTCTCCATTAAAGGTCTACTGGTAGGCTATATCACTATATACATACTGTACATGTTGGTTCACAAATTAGCAGTTATTAGTCAGACTGTACATAGCAAAACAAACCAAAGTTAATGTTGCTATACATCCCAAAGATAATCTGTCTCTAGATTCAAGGACTAACCCCTAATACGGGTTCCCTGTTTAAATATGTAGCCCAGTAAACTAAATTAAATGTACCAAACAAAACTGGGAAAACTATTCTAGACATTCTGTCAATTTTGCTAACACTGTTGAAGGTTTTCTTGGCTTCAGCTGGCTTGTTTTCCGGTTTCTTGTTCGGTTCTGGCGTGGTTGCACTCTTGGAGATGGTCGAGAGAACGGGATCTTTTGAAAGATTCGGGGCATAATTCGCAACGGCCACTGCGTAAGCATTGTTCTGTATCATGACAGAGGCTTTCTCTTTTTTCTATTGAAAAATATACAAGAATTAACAGACTGTGGGTTGAGCCGACTATTTAACATTTTCCAAACTCTAGTTCAAATTCTGAAGGAAAGTATCCTGATACACATCATTATCAGTTAGAAAAAAAGAAATTTAGGAAAATAAATAAAGGCATTTATTAAATCCTAAAACCACTAGGGTGAGGAAACCCCCCAAGTAAAACCAATGAAATCATTTTTTGTTGTTTACATGGAAAATAAACAATAGAAAAAGACAACTTTAATAAACAGTGTAACGTTTTTTTCCTCTTAGGAGTCACTTAAATATTTGTTGAATGAATGAGTGAATAAGTAAAATTTAGAACTATTTGAATAAGAGAAATGATCGTCTACAATGAATGATCTCAAATGTCTAACTTGGTAACAGGATTCTTTCCCATCTGATGTTAAAAAACACACAGCAGTGGTCACTCAGATGGTGGAAAATTACAACTTTATGTAGATGGCAGTGTAACAAATATTAAAACATAGAAAAAGAATGAAATACAAACTCATGGATTTTTGCCTAGCTCACCCCCAAACTGTTTCAGGTTACAAGGTCCAGCTCAGTTATCACAAACTCTCATCTGGGTCACTGTTATCTCCTGCCTGACCAAGCACAACTCGTTTGTGCTCTCTTCCTCTTCCAATCATCAGACACACCATAGCCACAGAGATCTTTTATAGGTATAAATTGGTTCACGGCACACCTATGCTTATATCTCTTAGCCACTATTTCATGGAACTTAGACTGAAAAAACCTTTCTTACCATTGCTTCTTTCCCTTGCTCATTACACACTGGCCCCACTGAAATAACTTCAGTTTTCAAAATACTTCTTTGCTTTGGAACCTCGATAGTTTCCCAGCCCGGAATGGCTGGGATGCCTTCTTCCCATCCCATTTTTCACGTGACCAATTCTCTTTCATAGTTCGATTTTGGTTTAAACGTTATTTCTTCAGAAAGGCTTTCCCGAACCACTCTATCTAATATCTTTCTCCCCATATCCACTCTTTCATAGCACCCACATTTGTTTCCATCACGGCATGTTTCAAAATGCATAAATCTTATTTTAGTTGTGATTATTTGACTTTCTCACTCAATGAAGATTTGTGGTGCTTCTATCTTGTTCCTGTTTGCAACCTTAGCACTTAGCATGAAGCCTTCCATAAGGCAGGCAGGCAATATATAGCTGATTTAATGAAACCTGAAAATATAAATGGTATTTATCTACATATCTATACTAATATAAATATATTATTAATGATCTGAATAAAAAGAAAATTGAGCTGGCAACACATTATCCAAAATTGTGAGTAACAGATTTAGAGGACAAGTTGGCCAAGAATAGAATTTGGAGTATCAGTTATTTTAACTAAGAAATCTCAAAATGTTCAAAATATGTAAGAAAGGGACTCAGAAAGCCCAGGAGGATCTGAAACAGGCCTGGATTGCCCATCCTTCATTGGCATGGGTTTCTCCTTCTCCTCTTTCCCCCTGGCAAGATATTCTCAGAGATCTAGCTTGAGTATGAAAGAAAGAGAGATGAGAGATTACCGTTTTTAACTTGCTAAAAGCTATCGAGCAGCTCTCCACCTGCAATGAGGCATGCAGTTCCCATGTTACACAGGAAGGAAAATCTGCACGTGGATAACCGATAAGGAAAGGATAGCTAACACCTTTTGAGCACGAGAATGTGTCAGGTTGAGTGTTAAGCCAAGGGCGTCATCTCTGACAAACCTCACTACTGGATACGGAGTAAGTTCCATCATTAACAGCACGATGTAAGTTTAGAAATGAAAGCTAAACAAGTTTTGGGACTTGAGCGGGGTCTCCAGTCTACTAAATGGCTGCAGACAGGTGTGTCTGACTTCTAAGCCTCTGCTTTTAGATATAGCGCTACATGCCTTTCTGTCTGAGGAAGCTGTTTACAACTTGGGAGTATCATTTCTCAAAGTATTTCTGTTGAGGTTTATATCATGAGGTCAATCTTCAAAAAGGACTCTTTAACTCATAATGTATATAACATATACTGTTTATATTATTATTTCAACCAAATCTAAACAAACATTATATAAAATGATAACAAATTGCCTGTATAGGCTGGGTGCAGTGGCTCATACCTGTAATCCCAGTGCTATGGAGGCCAAGGTGGGAGGATCCCTTGAGCCCAGGAGTTCAAGACCAACCTAGGCAATATAGTAAGACCCTCTGCCCACAGTAAAAAATTTAAAAATACAGCTGGATATGGTGGTGTGTGCCTGTAGTCCCAGCTACTCAGGAGGATGAGGATGGGGGGATTGCTTGAGCCCAGGAGTTCAAGCTTACAGTGAACTGATCATGTCACTGTGCTCCAGGCTGCATACCCTGCCTCTTAAAAAAAAAAAAAATTGCACTTATAAAGAATCTGGGCCTTAGGAAAGTTCCTTAGCATCTCCCTGCTTCAGCTTCTAGTTTGACAAAAGGGAGGCAATGATACCAATGCCATATTAAACTGTCGTGATAAACAGGCGAACTAATGTATATTCTGCATTAGTATGAAAAACATATTCTCCTAAAGGAGTGGAATGACAATCATAACTATTACAAGCTAGACACTAATTACCGGTGTACAAGATGTATAGGTAATGTAACTTATTGTGTTTTAGAAGAAGCAGACATAAATATTGTGTGGAAGAATTCAAGGAAGGTTTTGTGGAAGCGAGACATTTAAGGTGGATGGGGAATTATGTTGCAAGATTTAGACAGGTGGAAAAAAAGTAGAAAACGTAAATGTCTTTGTTGCAATAGGAGTCTACAGATAGAAACTTTGTACTAATTCTCACCAACACCCTCCTGCCTCCACTGGAATACCCTTCAGTTGCACATATATGCTCAGGTAATACAGGTACAGAATGTTTTAACAAACTCTAGAGCAGAGGAACTAACCAATCAAAACGGACCAATCAAAATGGACCAATCAGAAAGAACATTGGCTACAAATAACCAGAAACATTGTAGCATAGTGTACCAGCCAATTATCAGCTCTGCATATTTGTTATGTTGGCATCTTTTGTTTCATCCTAAAACTGTGGGCCCTATAAAAAAAAACAGCATTAAAAATCTTTCCAATGTATGTTTGTAAGTTCTATTGACTTAGGTATAAAGGATGAAATTCATCTTATTTTCTTTACATTGTTTAAAGTATTTCCTCAATCTCTGAGTATAACTGCACTCTTCAGAGGAGTGCTCAGCACTTAACAAGGTAACAGTTCTGACTTCCAAATGCTCCCTTGGAATTTGGAAACCTTACCATTTTCAGACCATTAGTAAGAAAATTACAATAGCCCTTAAGTTCTATTTTTAGTCAAGAACTCAGTGGCTGGCATCTGCAATTTCTTACCAATTCATTGAATGCGGGCCTGGTATCCCTATGATGCTGCATCTGCTCAATTCCTACCCATAGCACAGCAAAGCTTTCTGCATCGGACTCTTACAAAATCTTGTTTTGAAGGATAAAATAACTCCCCTCAGTCCATTTGAAAATAATAACCACAAATCTATGCTAAAGTAGATTTAGCATATCTTTGTTTAAAGTCATGCATATAGAGAAAAAATACTTTGTTTAATCTTTTTTTAAAGTCATGCATATAGAGAAAAAATACTGTTGAATTCATAGCTGACTAACAATTCTAAGATCCTTTAGAGTCTACAGATTAAGTTCACATAATATATTTATGTTATTAATGTTCTTTATAAGAAATAGATTTTCTAGTGATAGTACCAAAGAATATCTGCACTCTAAACCATCACCAGGAAATGGTACATTGTCCTATTCGCTACCAACTTCAATTAAAAAGAACTATTAATACGTCGAGAGAAATGGTATTACTGAAACCTCTCTGAATATCATGCAGGTCCTGGATCAGGCCAGACTATAAGTAGGCTAAATATTTGGGCCACATGCATTTGACCCCTCCATACTGATTTTACCTTATTTAGTGTAACTCTTGGTTTACATTCAGACCCTTGAAGAGAAATAGTCCAACGAAACCTATTTTTGCATTAACTGTTCAAAATAGTACTCACCGCCATGAAGGGATTTTTTTTTAATGCTCATATCTCTATACAATTTTTGTTTCTTTTGAGAACTAGAAAAGGTCTGATAGTTCTTACTACCTAATTTCCTACAGTGTAATCTAATTTTGTATTTCTACTTCAAGGCAGTTACATAGGCTACTTCATATCATTTGAAGAATAAGGCCAGGTATAGCCAAAAATATACACAAATACAGACTGGGTTTCTGGAGTAAAAAATAAAATAGGAATGTTAAAAGTTGAGAATGGATTTAATTGGAAAGAGAATAGGGGAAATGAAGGCAAAGTGACACTGACATTTTCTATTAATTTTAAGCAACTCTTACCGCTTTTGATACCTAAACATGGAAGGACTGATACAGTCTCTCTCCAGAATTCTTAAGCACTGGGTTTCACTAGACTTCTCAACCTACAGTGTCTCCCAGGTAATTGAAACATAAAATATCCAGAAATGTTCTCTGGTTCCATGCATTCTCACTTCCTGCCAGAATCCGAACACCCTCTTGTACTCTCTAACCTGTACATGGTACCTCGATTCAGCCAGGAGGTGTTAAGTAGCCCCACCTTGGTCCCCAAGTCAGAAACACTTCACCTCCTTAGCAGCTCCAGGCTAACACTGACTCTGCTCTGAGCCGCGACCTTCCACTGCCTGCGTTGAATAGTCCTTCCCTCCCCTTCCGCAACACCCTGGTGCTTACGCAGGTATCTATTTTTTTCGCTTCTCTCTCTCTTTTTTTTTCCCCCCTTTCACTTAATTGTGGATCCTTGAAGGCACACACCGTGTGCTTCAGAGCTCCTAGCACAGTTCTTGGCTCACGGCAGGTTCAAAAGCATTTGCTTAATGGTAAAATGAATGACATGTACTAGAATGATTACCATGATAAAAAATGTATACATAACATACAAAGTATAAAATAATACGTTTTATAGACTGCAATAAATACTTTATTAGATTGATAGAAACAGAGTTTAATAGCTTATTCCACAATTCTATTATGTAATTATCTTGACAGTCCTCAATTTCACCATCTATAGGAGTGGAAGATTAGGAACTAATAAAATAGGTTCAACTAAAAGACAATGCCGGTGGAAGTTGTTTTACTTGTATCTGAGACCCATAAAAGGGGATGTGACACAAAGAAAATCAATAAATAACATATTTTATATAACATCTGGGAGAAAGAAGACTAAACTATGCTGTTATGCAGTTTGTTGACAGTTCACCTGTCACCGAAGTGGAATGAAAAGAGAATATAACCACATCCACTGATTTTCTACTTTTTAAATGATGTTTTATAGGCTTCAGAATATCTTGAGTTTATTGCTTTATTAGAGTCTCTGGATGTATCTTTAAAATGTCAAGTCTGGAAACTATAAAAGTCTAAATGTCTTACACCATAGTGTCAAAACCATCTTGGCTTCCTTTGATTGGTAGCAAAAATAAAATGTTAACAACTTAAGTAAATGTTCTAGCTAACACACAGACACCTATCAGTGACCTGGCATACGAATGAAAGTAAGAATCACATGGTTTCAGAGTTAGAAAGAATCTCAGGGATTGCTCCTTATAATAGGGAAATGGGGCGATTGTATTAAACACTAAACATGATAGGCTTCAGAGAAAAACTCTAGTCTGCAAAGTGAAAATCTTTGCTTTTCCTAACATACCATGTTGCCCTTTACAGTTACTGTGGCTACTAGAAAGCCCCATTACTTGTAAAATAACAACATGCGCCCTGATCAGATAACACTATCGTTAACTATCTGCTAACCATCCTAAGAAAAGTGATACTTACAGAAAATCGTTTGCAGGTTAAACTGTCCATCCACTTCTCTAAGTACTCTAAAGTCTTTTCTTGGATTAAATTGGGCCATGAGAAAGCTATGTACTTGGACCATATTAGCTTAGCTCCTTGAAGAATTGCTTTCACTGAGTTGTATGTTAATGTAATGCCTTCAGCTTTTATTGGAGGGGACTACAAGAAACATCAATATGAAATTTATTATTGCTTTTATTGGGGAAAATTTGACGTTACTCACTATAGTACCCAGTTTTCCCTGATATAAAACCCACAAGGTATTTTGTTTTTGATAAAAGCTATTTCAGTGTAAGGAAAAGCTTTTCTCTGAGAAAATGTTTATTTCCATTTTTTAATTAAAGAAAAGTAATTCTCCCCTCCCCCACTGTGTTACTTTGGTCACCAAGAAGCTCAGAATTTGAAACTCAACTACTACAGCTTTGGACTGCAGCTAACATGCTGGCCCAGAGATGGACGTATTTGAGTCTATTTTCCTTCATTCTAATTTCCTACTTTTATTTCTATTTTATTTAATGATAAGTGCATGCATTCTTTGATAAACTGCCTGAAATTCTTTTGGAACAAGGCAGGATGTTAAAAATGTAAATGAATAAATCACTGGAAATGTGATGTTTTCTATGAATTAAGTAGAATGACTCACAAAACAATGGTACATTCTACAACAATTTGGATATTATGTTGTTACATCTGTGTTTTAAGTAATTTATTATCTAGTGTTTTCCACGCTTTCCTTAGAGCCAGTTTAGATTCACTGACTCAGAACTAGAAATAAAAACAGTCTCAAGGAATGAAAATCAATAATTTTTTTTTTTAACTTAATAAGCTATGTGCCAGATGCCGTGCTAGGTAACAGCAGATAAAATGATGAATGAGGGAAAACTATCATCCTCTCAGATCTCGTAACCTAGTGTTAGAAACAGATTTATTTACCAAAAACCTCCACTATAATTTAATGAGATGATGTAAAAGAAATCTATGCCAAGTGTTATGGAAACACAACCTGGGGAGGGGTAGTCAATGACATTAGTCTGGAAAGTTTTGAGATTAAGTAAAATTAGATAGATTTTAAGGAGTAAATAGGAGTTTGTCAGTTAGGGCAGGAAGATGAGGTATTATTGCAAGGCTCAGGTGTTTGTCTGTCTTTAATCCTGGGCTTGCCACTTATCAGATGTGCAATCTTGACCAACTGATTTTACTTGAGTAATCCTCATTTCTACAATAAAGATATTCCCAGGCACATAAAAGTAAATTCATAATAAATGACAAAAACAAAATCTTCCTTATCATTCATCACGTAAACAAGCACATGAGAAAACTCTATACTTGGACCGTATCAGCTTAGATTTTTCAGGAACCGCCTTAACAATTCATTAAAGAACTGAAGAGTTAAATGATCTGATCTATGCTTGAGAAAGATAGCCCTGGTAGTCACGCAGAAGACGGGTTAGAGGAAGACACAAATAAGGACAGAGAGCAGTAAATGAACTACAAATAATGACAAAAGGTGAAGACATGGTCTCAGGTGTGTAGGAAGGAGAAGGGGTGAGATTTTATGACTGATTAGACGTTCAGAGATACTGCCAGGTTGTTGCCATGTGAGATTACGTGGTGTCATTACCTGAAGTATCGATTTCTAGTGAATATACCTAGACTTGGGCAGCAGGAAGATATAAAATCAATTTAGAGGCTGCATTTTATTTGTTGTTTCTTTCATTTTTTTAAAAATAAATGATACATAGAGATTGAGATGTCATATTCAGGTAGAAATATCTAGGGAATAGGCTGTACATATGATATTGGAAGTTAAAAGAAATATATCAGATATAGTTACCCATAATGACCCTGGACAGTACAATAAAGGCATGGGTGGTAGATTTTGATCTGGTAATACATCATTAATTCATCCCATATTTATTGAGCACCTAATATACGCAAGGCACTGTGCAAAGGGTGCCTTTGCACAGGAGTAAGTGGTTTATTAAAATAAACATGGTCATTGTTATCAGCGAAGGAGCTGAGGCAACTAGAATAATGACACTAATGCAAAACGGTATTATACATACTCAGAATGGGAACCTATCCATTTCTGCAGAGGGCTAAGGTTCAGAAATTTCCTGAGGAGTTGACATGTGTCCTGAGGATGAAGAGGGATTATCTGGTTGTGGATGGTAAATGGGGAGAGAGTGTGCTTAGTGTTGCGTGTATTTCTGCAAACATTGTCAGTAAAACCCTTAAAGAGAGAATCACACAGTGAATAAACAGTAAAAACAAAAACAGTGTAAATGAAAGCCAAACTGACTGTTTTGGGGCATAAACAAGAACAGATGCCAGGGAGGCTGGGTCCACCCTGAACTCGGGCAGAGAATCTCGAAGCACAGAATGAATAGTGGCAGCTGCCAGGATGTGAGGGAAGAAAGCTGATATTCTGAGGCTTGTTTTAAGGAGGAAAAGAAGAGAAAAAGTTGCAGAGTTGGGCCTGAAGTAGGATTCTGGAGCATAACAGCAGGAAGGTTCAGTGGGGATCCTTTGAGAAAAATGGAAAATTATCATCAAATCTTAAAATATGGAAGTTATCGATGCCCTTCAGTTACAATATATGGAAAGGAAGTCAGGTTATAGTGAGTTAAGAATTAAAAGTGATGACATCGTAAGCAATGTTTTAAGAAGCTTGAATGGAGAAAAGAGGGTGGAATTTGAGAATGAGGGAAGGCAGTGGCATAGGATTTAGAAGGAGTTTCGCCTGCATGCTAAATTAAGGATATGAAGCATCTTCATAAGCTGAAAAGAAGCAGGCAGTTAAAAGAAAAAGATGGCTTTGAAGAAATAAAAGAAGAAAGTAATAACCGATAAAACAAGGTTGAGAAAGCAACAAGAAGTACAGAGATCGAAAGCTGGAGTGGAGACATTTGTCTTGGGTAAGAGGAGGAAGATTGGGCAGGAAGGACGGTTCCCAAAGAGCCTCATGTCGTACAAGGAAGGGCATCAGAATCTGGAGTCGGATCGTTTGGTCCAGCACCTCATTTAAAGAATAAGGCTTTGCTGCCCAATTTCACAAGTAAGGCACAATTGTATGAAGTCCTGCCCTTATCACAGAGCAAAGTGGGCTTTGTCTTCGAACATAGAGCTCAAGAGTAGCTTGAATGTAAATGAGTGGATTCATTTACTTATTTGCAAAAACTTACTTTAAATATTATCAGAGCACAATCTACATGTTAACTGTAGATTGTACAATACACATGTAGATATATTAAATATTTCTCTCTTTTTCAAACGTAATGATATGTATGAGTATTCTTATAGGGCAAAGTAATACTTGTTATTTTATAAATTTTTAAGAACTTTTCATATGCTCTTTGGATTGACAGATAATTTAACTGTATTTACTCATGTTTACTAATGTCTAAAGCAAAGGACTTCCTCCAGGTTGGTTAGGCAGAAAGGATATTAAAATGGCCTGTAGACAAAAACTCTGTATTACAAGAATATTATTATTTTCCACTTACAAATTAAATCTAAGAAATACAAAAGCCAAAGTAGACTACACTGAAATATCTTTTAAGTATTATAGATAGGCTACTTTTAGGCACTATACTTGATTTCCTTTGGTTCTAAGAACATTTTAGCTCTTAATTTAAAGGTAGGTTCAGGAAACACCTTCAAAATTCATTTGAATTATAAATTGGGTGGAGTACTCATTGATGAATTCACCTTTGTAAAGTTTTAAAAACCTTTCCCTGAAGGCAAAGAAGTCTTCTCATCGGCATCACATTGTTAGATTTAAGATCAGAAACTGATTTATTCTTTTATTCAACAAATATTTCTGAAGTGCCTAGTGAGTGCCAGGCACTGCAAATTGAAGAACAAGCACATGCCTGATGTAATTAATGTTCTCTTCAACTAAGCTGCATAAACTGAGTTAACATAAACAATGTCAGTTTTTTCATGAAAATTAGGTTGAAACAGCACTTTCGAAATAGGTTTATCTTGGTTCTGTGTGATTCAACATATGGGCAGATTTAAATGCAGTATTCTACCAATAGTATGTTGTTGCTTTTAGAATGCATTATCAAGAATTTATGTTTTACATGTATAGGTATTTCTATTTTCCAAGTTCAAGGATTGAGACAGTATATCATTCAATATGCCAAATCACAATGTCAATTTTATTGGCACTCCCTAACATTAAAAAGAGTGTATCAATAAAATGCCTATATGGGAATTTATACCACAAGACATTTAACTTATCTTTTGTGACATTCTTACAAAGGACTATCATTTTATCTTCAAAAATTATTAGTATAAAAGTGCATGGGCAATCAAAATAGCTAAAAAAAAAAAAGTAATTGTCTAAATACAATGAAAAAGCAGTATACTGTGTGGGCAATAAAAACATAAATCAACAATAAAATGTAATGGAAATGCTGAAATAGTCTAGAAATTAAACATAGAAAAGTGATATTTTTTAAAACATATTTGTTGGCTTTGTTATTAAAAGTTGGCAAAACATAACTTATAAAATGAAAATAAAGCTTCAGCCTTCTTAAAACTTCCATGGTTTACAAAATTAAGAAAAAGAGTAAGAGTTTTAAGCTATAACATTCACTGCTTGTATGTTTAAACTGTAATGTGATCACAAAAATGAAAAAAATCATATTTAAATAAAAGAAAAAGAAATCAAATCAGCAATTATGTTAATCCAAATTTAATGGTAGAAGGATTTAGGTGGATATAATGTTAAAAGAAATCCTCCAAATACAACTTTTTACTAAGAATACTTTATATATTCTTATGGTATATCCATAGCCTTCTCTTAAGGCAGATAAATAATAATCTATAGAATATGAAAGGAAGTAATCCACTTGTGTATTGATGGACACTTGGCTTGTTTCCACATCTTTGCAATAGTGAATTGTGTTGCTATAAACATTGAAGTGCAGATGTCTTTTTTATAGAATGTCTTTTGTTCTTTTGGGTAGATGCCCAGTAATGGGATTACTAGATCAAATGGTAGATCTACTTGTATCTCTTCGTGGTATCTCCATATTGCTTTCCACAGAGGTTGAACTAGTTTGTAGTCCCACCAGCAGTGTATGAGTGTTCCTATCTCTCTGCATCCAAGCCAATATTTATTGTTTTGGGACTTTTTGATAAAGGCCATTCTCAATGAAGATAAGTGATATCTCATTGTGGTTTGGATTTGCATTTCCCTGATGATTAGAGATGCTGAGCATTTTTTCATATTTTTCTTGGCCATTATTCTGTCTTCTTTTGAAAAGTTTCTGTTCATGTCCTTTGCCCACTTTTTTTTTTTTTTTTGAGACAGAGTCTCACTCTCTTGCCTGGGGCGAGTGCTGTGGCATCAGCCTAGCTCACAGAAACCTCAAACACCTGGGCTCAAATGAGCCTCCTGCCTCAGCCTCCCAGGTAGCTGGGACTACAGGCATGCGCCACCATGCCTGGCTAATTTTTTTTTCTATTTTTAGTTGTTTGGCCAATTTCTTTCTATTTTTAGTAGAGATGGGGTCTTGCTCTTGCTCAGGCTGGTCTCAAACTTCTGAGCTCAGAACAATCGGTCCGCCTCAGCCTCCCAGAGTGCTAGGATTACAGGCATGAGCCACTGCACCTGGCCCTTTGCCCACTTTTTGATAGGGTTGTTTGATTTTTTTCTTGTTGATTTTCCTGAATTCTAAATAGATTCTAGAATGATCTTACATCTAGTAAAACCTAAAGACTCCACCAAAAAATTCTTAGAACTGATTAATAAATTCAGTACAGTTGCAGAATACTAAATCAACATATGAAAATTATTAGCATTTCTATACAATAATGATGAATTACCTGAAAAAGAAATCAAGAATATAATCCCATTTACAATAGCTACAAAAATAAAATGAAATACAAAAATAAAATGAAACAAGAATAAATTTAATCAAGGAGGTAAAAGACCTCAATAAAGAAAATTACAAAACACAGATGAAATCAATTGAAGAGGAAATAAACAAATGAAAAGACAGCCCACACTCATGAATTGGGAAAATTATTGTTATTAAAATGATAATAGTACCCAAAGCAATCTACAGATTCATTGCAATCCCTATCAAAATACCAGTATCATTTTTCATAAAATTATAAAAAAACCTAAAATTCATATGGAACCCAAAAGATCCTGAATTCTCAAAGCAATCCTGAGCACAAAGAACAAAGCTGAAGCCATCACAGTACCTGACTTCAGAATACATTACAAGGCTATAATTACCAAAGTAGAATGATATTGGCTCAAAAACAGACCCATAGATCACTGGAATAGAATAGAGACCCAGAAATAAATCCATGCATTTACAGTCAACCGATTTTTCACAAAAGTACCTATAACATACACTAGAGAAAGGACAAACTCTTCAATACATAATTCTAGGAAAATTGTATATCCACATGGAGAAAAATGAAACTCAACCACTGTCTCTCACCATATACAAAAACCAACTCAAGATGATTTAAAGACTTAAATGTAATGGCTGAAACCTGAAACTATGAAACTACTATAAGAAAACATAGTGAAAAGGACATTGGTCCACACAAAGATTTTATAGCTAAGACTTCAAAAGCACAGACTACAAAAACAAAAATAAACAAATGGGACTATATTAAACTAAAAGCTTCTGTACAGCAAAAGAAACAATCAACAGAGTGAACACACAATCTGTTGAGTGGGAGAAAACATTTGCATACTATTCATTCAACAAAAGACTAATATCCAGAATATACAAAGAACTCAAACAACTCAACAGTAAAAAATAATTTCACTAAAAACTAGGCAAAGGACATGAATAGATATTTCTCAAAAGAAGACATGCAAATGGCCAAGAAACATACCAAAAAAACATGCCCAACATCACTAATCATCAGTAAAATGCAAATCAAAAACATAATGAGATATCATTTCATGCCAGTTAGAATGGCTATCATTATCTTTTTCAGAGATAGGATTTTGCTCTGTCACCTAGGCTTGAGTGCAGTGGTTTGATCATATCTCACTGAAGCCTCAAACTCCTGGGCTCAAGGAATCCTCCCACCACTGCCTCCTGAGAAGCTGGGATTACAGGAATGAGACACTGGGCCTGGCCTAGAATTGCTATTGTTAGAAAGACAAGAAATAACAGATGCTGAAGAGGATGCCGAGAAAAGGGTACTCTTATACACTGTTAGTGGGAATGTACATTAGTACATGCACTGTGGAAAACAGTATGGATATTTCTCCAAAAACTAAAAACAAAACTACGATGTGATTCAATGATCCCACTACTGAGTATTTATCCAAAGGAAAATAAATCATTATCTTAAAGGGAAACCTACATTCTCATGTTTGTTGCAGTACTATTCATAATAGCAAAGATATGGAATCAAATTAAGTATCCATTATTGGACAAATTGACAAAGAATATGTGTTATGTATACTCAATGGATTACTATGTAGCCATAAAAAAAGAAAATAAAATAAGGTCTTTGCAGCAACATGGATGGAACTGGAAGTCATTAGGTTAAGTGCAATGAGCCAGACATGGAAAGATAAATATTGCAAGTTCTCACTCAGGTGTGAGAGCTAAAAAAAACTGATGCCATGGAGTAAAGAGTAGAATGATAGATACCAGAGGCTGGGAAGGGTATGTTGTGCAGGGCAGGGGGATGAAGAGAGGTTGGATAATGTGTATAAGCATATAGGTACACAGAAGGAATAAGTTCTAATGTTCTGTAGCAGAGTAGGGGGATCATAATTAGCAACAATGTATTGTGTATTTCAAAATAATTAGAAGAGAGAATTTGAAATGTTCCCAACACATAGAAGTGATAAATACTCGAGGTAGTGGTTACCCCAAAAACCCTGATTTGATTATTTACATTCTATGCATGTAATAAAATATCACATGTATCCCATAAACAAGTAAAATATTATGTATCAATTAAAAAGGGAAAAAAGAAAAATAGATGTGCAAGACTTCCACACTAAATTTTAAAAATGTTATTGAGAGGATTACCAAACATCTATATAAATGGAGTGCTATACCTTATTTGTGGACTGGAGCTCTTAATATTGTTAAAATATATATTTTTCCTAAATTAACATATAGATTTAACGTAACCCCAATCAAAATTTCAAAGGCTTTTTAAATAGAAATTGACATGCTGATCCCAAAATGTAAGTGGAAATTCAAAACAATATTGAAAAAGAAGCAAAAAGTTGAAGGATTTATACAACCTGATTTCAATAATTAATTATAAATCTACAAAACCAACAGTATGGTATTGTGGATAAGAATAGAAATATATTAATAGTTCAATAGAATAAAATACCTTCCATAAATAGCCAAAAACACATATAATTATTTGAACCTCGACAAAGACACACACATGATACAATGTATAACACTAAAAAAACTGGATATACATATGGAAATAACAAATCTTTATTCTTACCTCATGCCACACATAAAAATAATTTGATAAAGATCATATAGCTAAAAGTAAAATCTGGAATTGTAAAAATTCTAAGAGAAAACTTTGGAGAAAATATCTGCAATCTTTTATTAGGAAAATATTCTTAGGACAAAAAGCACGAACCTTAAAAAAAAAAAAAAAGGTTGGTAAATTGGGCTTAATTAAAACTAAAGCCTTCTCCTCCTCCAAGGACACCATCAAAGAAATGAGAAATGAAAAGGCATGCCTCCAATTGAGGAAAAACATTTAAGACATATATATACATACACATACACAGCCACACGCTCAACTGAATAATTAGACAAAAAACAATTTCAAAATGTGCAAAAGACATGAACAGACATTTCAAAAATGAAGGTATTTGGATTGGCAATAAGCACATAAAAAGGTGCTCAGCACCATTAATAATCTTAGAAGTGAAAATTAAAACCATAATGAGATATCACTTCATATCCATTAAAATAGATAAAATTAAAAAGACTGAAAGTATCCTGTTTGTGAGGATGTAGAGTAATTAGAATTCAAGAGAAATAAAAACACATCCTCACACACCAACTTGTACATAAATGCTCATAACAGCTTTATTCATAATAGCTAAAATCTGGAGTTACCCAGGTGTTCATTAGCAGGAGAATGGAAAAGAAATGTGATATATTCACACAACAGAATTATACTCAGCAATTAA
This sequence comes from Avahi laniger, assembly GCA_963575035.1. NCBI lineage: Eukaryota > Metazoa > Chordata > Mammalia > Primates > Indriidae > Avahi > Avahi laniger. The sequence continues at coordinate 7,942 of CAUYSK010107491.1, read as the reverse complement.
AAAGGTGCTAACTAGTGGTACATGCACAACATGAGTGACTCTGAAAAATGTTATTCTGAGTGAAGAAAAGTTGTAAAAGAGTATACTCTGTATTTTCCATTTATATTATATTCAAGAATGTGCAAAATCAATCCCTAGTGTTAGAAATAATATTAGTGGTTACCAAAAGTGGGGATGGGGAGGGCAGATTTATTGCAAAGATGCACAAGGGAATTTTCTGTGGTGATGGACATGTTTTGTATCTTGATTTGTTAGTTTCACATGAGTCTGTATAGCTTCAAAAATTCACTGAATTGTATACTTAAAATGTGTATTTTATTGTAAATTATACTTTGTTAATGTTGAGTTAAAATGGTGCCTTAGGGCGATCATTTAAGCATACCTTTTGGGTGTCATTCACTTACTTATTTATTTCCATAATTACTTAGTATTTGTTATAAATGAACAGACATGTATTGTTCCCAAAGCTTTCACCTTAGCAGGGGAAGCAACTGAAGTTCTGTAATGACAAATAAGAGTGATGAGTATTTGATGGAGAATTTCAGGGTACTTTGGTAATATACTTCTGGGACACCTAACTCAGTCTGAAATCAGGAAGATGCCCAAGTAAGGTGAAGTTTTAGCTGAGACTGAAAGAATGATTAAGATCTAGCCAAAGACGAACAAGGACAAATCAAGTCCTGGATGTGAGTGTGGTGTGATAAAGGAATCTGAGGGGCACAGTCATTTGTGCAGAGAGCGGCCACATATGACCACAGAGGTGGGCGTAGAAGAGCATCATCAGATATGCTAAGGCATTTGAACTTTATTCAATGAATGAAGAAAACCACTAAAAGATTTTAAAGGAGAAGTGTGACCTTACTTTATTTTAGAGACAGCATTCCGGTAGTACCATGAAGTAGGAATTGCATGGGAAAGAAATAGAGATAGTGAAACAAGAATGAAAGCAGAAAAAATAGTCTGAAGGCTATTGCAATATCCAGGTGAGACATGATGGTGGCCTCTCTAAGGGATATGACAAGGGGAATGAAGAGAAAGAAAAGCAAGGAAGCCAACCAATTGAGATTAGACACAGGGGAGAGAGAAGGAAGTGACGATTCCCAGGTTCTGGCTTAAGCAAACTTGGTGGATGATAGTACCATTTCTTGAGCTAGGGACCCTGGGAGGTGGAATAGTCCTTGTGGCAAAAATGATGAGTTTGGTTTGGCAATAATTGAGTTTGAGTGTTGTGTTTCTTTTTATTTTCCTTGCTGTTATTTCAGGACCAAGGAATTAAAGGCAAGCTCTGTCTACTTCATTTCATTGACTTCAAGCTATTCAAGTAATATATTCATTATTAAATATCCCAAATCTACTGACTTTTGTTAATTCAGTGTCTAATTAGGCCAAATAGTCCCACTGGATGAGCCTAATATTCTTTCTTCTCTCTTTTCTTTTGCTAATGCTGGGTCTGTAACACAAAGCACTGACTTCCCCAGTGATTCCAATCATCTTCACACAAATGCAAGAGTGGATGCCTTGGAAAAATAAAATATAAATTACTATGTCTGTTTCATGTTCCCAAGGAGCCCTTCAGGCTAGAAGAATGTGGCCAGGCATGAGAGAAATTAACAGTCTAGACAACTGTTTTTAGAATATGAAAAGAATAATAAGAGAAGTGATGAAAGACAGCCTCATTCTCACATATCACCAGTTCCTTAGCAAGGCAAACAAAAAGCAATACTTAGCAGAAAGATAGGCTGCACTGCTCAGGAAACCTTTTGCTTTCAGTAACTATTTATAGCCAGGGCAGAATGAAACTATGGCTTTATTAGATTCACTGGACAAATTGACTGGGGCCTAGACTGTTCCTTTCGTTGACGGAGTCTTTCATTCAATTAATTGGTTTGCTTTAGTTTTCTTTTTAAAGTATTTCAAGATCCCAGAATAACTCCTTGGTGTCAGGGTTGGAAAACCCATCAACCAAAAAGCCTTCTAACCCACCATGCACAATGCCAGATCCATATGGTGCAGACGCCAACTCTTGCAAAATTGGAAGATAATGTGACGTTGCTGTGCCCTAATGTCATTTCCTTCCCCCATTTCCTAGCCACCTTGGGCTCTTATGCTCTCCCTTCCGTAATGGATGAAGACCTTGGTCAAACAGAAAGGTTTTATTCACTCAATTTGTTTTCAGGCCCAGTTATTTTAAAAGAAAAGTTTGGAGGAAAAAAACCATTTATCTCAAAGGAATGAGCCATTAGCATACTATGGAGTAATTTCTGTAGGAATAGAAAAATGAGAAACATTAAAAAATAAATGGACCTTCCTTTCACCCTAGTAAAGATTCTAAGTGGGAATTAGTGCTGAGACCCTATATTGGCTTTATTGTATAGCCAACAGCTCATATAAGAAAGTGAATCAAATGAGATAAGCTATTAATTTCAGTATTGGTAAAGTTTGTTTGGATAACTGGCCAGGGCCGCTAAATCTCCAAAGTCTTTTGCTACCCTGCCCAGCCCGGAACATGGATGTAGAAGTTGCAAAATGGCAAATCTGGAGGCATTAACTACACAGGAGAAGTAGGCAGTATGAAAAGGGGACTCAGAAAGACAAGCGAAACATTATTTTACAAGAAAAATTTTACAAGGGACTTTGGATGTTAGAAGAATGGACTTGCCAAATAAAAGATACAAGATATTTAACTTAGAAAGGCACAAAGTTACCAAGGTTATAAGTCTGTCGATGGTGAAGAAAATTATAGTTTTGTCATATAATTATCAAATCTGCAAAATTATTACATATCAATACCACAAAAGACAGGGACAGAATTGTTTTTGTTAGAAAATCAGTAACTTACAGGAAAGGAATCAATGTTTCATCTACTTTGGAGACTCATGACAGACGGAATGACTCATTTTGATTGCTTGCTCTTCTCAGGTGCAATATGCTTTGTTTCTGACTGTGGACTATGATGTATGTGTTTATTCATAATGGAGACAGAGCAGGGTTTCAGTTTGGACTCTCAGCAAAGAGAGAGAAAATATTCTGTCTGAAAGAAGGCAGCTTTTGAAGACCGGGAATGATGCAAGCTAGAGTTTCAAAGAAGTAGCCCTACACCCTGAGTGCCCAGGCCAGCGGATTACATGGATCTCTCTGTCTCATCTGACAGCTGACTTGGTCCCCTTCCCATGGGAACACAACTGAAATGGGTAAAAAAGAATCTGGAAGCAATCTCACCAGCACTCTTCTAAGGGAGCAGATGCGAAGCCATGCCTTGTTTCCTCTATGGTGCTGGACTAGAAAGAGACATCCATACCCTTTAAATCTTAATAGTTGGCACTCACAGAAGAATTCAGCCTTCTTTCTGTCTATCTCTCTAGCTATATCCAGAGAATTGGTCATGGGGTGAATTGGTAGGTAGAGAATTCAGATACAAGTTCGGCTTAAGAAACACTGGAAATGACTTTGGGAATATCAAAGATAGCACTCACGCAGTAGGCAAGCTGAGGGGTGCTCAGGAGTAAATGTACCTCCCCACCCCACTTGTCCATTGTTTTGATAAAAGGGTAGAAGGTAGTTGGCCTGGGAAGGGAGAGAGGCAGGAAAAGAGTGGGAAGTCTGCTTCCAGGATAATGTCACATCCACAGACATTACATCTCCCTTTATTGTGTATTCACAACTTTTCCTTCATATTTTTCCATACCTCTATATTCAGTTCTGACCTATTAGCAGTTTATAGCTTCTTTAATGCACACATTGTATCAGACATTGCCTCCCAAACTGATGTGTCATCATCCATGTGCAGCTAGTTAAATATTTTTCCTAAAAAACCAGACACTCTATTATGTTGCTAATGGGAGTGTGAAATGGGATAAAAAGATGACTACGGCAATAACTAACATAACCATATATGCCATGACCCTTTGATCCAGCAATCTCACTTCTAGGAATTTATCTTAAAGATATGTGTCTACATATATGGGTAAATGGAAGTTATTCAATGTTACATTTGCAATAGCAAAATGAAAAATAACAAAAATGCCTATTCATAGGAAAAGAATAAACTGTGGTATATCTACACAATGAATTTCTATGAAGTCACAAAAGAATGAGGAACATGTCCATGAACTGACATGAAGTGATTTTCGGGATATATTTTTAGTGCAAAAAAATCAAAGTGCAGAAGAGTATATATATTAATAGTATGCTACCTTTTGTGTAAGAGAGAAGGAGAGATAGGAATATGTGTCACCAATTTGCTTATTTTTACAAAAACAAATAAAAACTAGAAAGGTCAGATAGAAGCCAAAGAAAATGGTCATCCATTGGGTAGAAATGGAAATGGGTGAGGGGATAAAGAATTTTTAAATATCATTTGTAATTTGGGCTATGCAAATGCTCTACATATTGCAAAATTAAAACTAAATTTAAAAGAATAAGAAAGCAAACCCTAAAATTGAATATGAAAAGAAACGAATCTAACTGCATACTAAATTGATAACATAGCCATACAGGGAGAGGAATTAATTTAAGTACTTTTGGAAACAGTATCTTAACTATAAAATCTTAGTGGGATCCATTCTAAAAGGAAAGAGAGCTGTAAATGTTAAGCTTTACCCAATAGACTTATTGTTAGTTGTAATACAATTTTAATTCTGGAACTGTTTAATTTATAATATGACAAATAAGTAAATATTAAATATATTACTATAAGAAATCAAGGTTTTCACTGTGAGAGGAAAATAAATACAAAAATAACATTTAAAAAGCTAAGAAAAAAACTATGTAATGTTAAATTTGAATTGGAAATATCAGAATGAGTTCATTTTAAAATAATGTGTCCTAGCTCTGTCTATTACAGTGGCTTACAAACAATGACACCCCAGTAACAAGAACATAGGAAATTCTATTTCCTAGTAAAAGGAACTGAGTTTTTTTGAGAAATGGTTGATTCCAGACCTGGGGCAGAAAAAATGTAAGGGGAGCCTGGAAGAGCTTATTGCTTCAGAAAGCAATGTAGTGTCTAAAGATTAATGGAGTCGTGTCAAAAGAAGAGCATGCTTGAAGGGGGTCCTCTTGGCCAAATTTGACATAATCAGAATGTTAAAAAGTGTAAAGATAGTAATAGATTATGACACATCAAATTTAAAAATAACCCATTATGATACTCAAAGGGGAAGGAATAAGGAGGTGATTTCTTCTTTTGAGAAAAATTCCAGTTAGTAAATAGTATTAGCATTTTACCATCTCCAATGTAATAACTTATCTAGATAAATATCATCAATTAATGCTAAAATTGGAATGTAGGATTGTGAGGAAATAGTATGTTCCCACAGTTGCAAAATATCACATAAATTATTTATTAAATATAAAGGGGAAAATATAACTTTAAAATAAAGAGAGGTATTGGTTATCACCTTGAACAAGTAATTAATAGCAGTGATTCAACCCGGTCTTATATGTCCTCTGATGTGATGCATTAAGTACATAGTTTCTTCTATAAGTTAATTTTTCCAAAAATGTTTAACCTGAACCTAAGCATGGGAAAGAAGTTAGACACATCCAAAATTTGGGGCATTCTAAACAACAGTTGGCCTGGACTTTTTAACAAAAAGTCAGTATCATGAAAAAGAAAACTAAAAATCAGGGGGACTATTCTAAATTAGAAGAAATTAAAAAGGCAAAAGCAAAAAAAAAAAAAAAAAGAAAAAAAGGCAAAAGCAGCTAAATTTAATTTTTGGACCTGGGTTGAATCTTTGTGAAAAAAAGCACAGGAAACCAAAACAAAATTGGACAAATGTGATTATATCAAGCCAAAAACCTTCTGCACAGCAAAGGAAACAATCAACAAAGTGAAGAGATAACCCATGGAATGGAAAAAAATATTTTCAAACTACCCATCTGACAAGTGATTAATAACTAGAATATATAAGGAGCTCCAACAACTCAATAGGAAAAAAATCAAATAATCTGATTTAAAAGTGAGCAAAGGATTTGAATAGACATTTCTCAAAAGAAGACATACAAATCTCCAAAAAGTATATGAAAAAATGCTCAATATCATTAGTCATTGGAGATGTGCAAATCTAAACTACAATGAGATATTTTTTCACCCCAGTTAAAATGGCTTTTACCAAAAAGACAGCCAAAACCAAATGCTGGCAAGGACGTGGAGAAAGGGGCACCCTTATATACTGTGGAGGGGAATGCAAATTAGTGCAACCACTAAGGAGGATAATATAGAGGTTCCTCAAAAAACTATCAATAGCACTACCATATGTCCCAGCAATACTACTGCTAAGTATATATCCAAAAAAAAGGAAATCAGTGTATCAGAAAGATATCTACACTGCCATGTTTATGGCAGCACTGTTCACAATAGCCAAGATTTGAAATCAATCTAAGTGTCCATCAATGGATGAATGGATAAAGGAAATGAGGTGTATATACACAAAGGAATATTATTTGTCCATTAGAAAGAATGAAATACTGTCATTTGCAACCACATGGATGGAACTGGAGAACATTATCTTAAGTAAAATAAGCCAAGTGCAGAAAGACAAATCTCGTGTTTTCTCACTCATATGTGGGAGCCTAATATAAAACAATTGATCTCATGGAGACAGAAGCATAATGACAGTTGCCAGAGAAGGATACCGGGGCCGGGGGAGGGGGGTGGTTAAAGTAGGGATGGTTATTGAGTGTATGAAGTGGCTTCTAAGCAACCTCCTGAGAATCACTTTTTTTAAAACTTATTTATGGGATATAAGTGCAGTTTTATTACATGCCTAGATTGTATAGTGGTCGAGTCAGGGCTTTTAGTGTATCCATCACCTGAATAACATACATTGTACCCATCAAATGATTTGTCATCATCCACCCCCTTTTTATTCCCTCACCCTTTTGAGTCTCCATTTTCTATTATTCCACCCTCTACGTCCATGACTTACTTTGGTACAGTAGACAACTGTGAGTGCTGGTGACGGTTTCAAGGAATTCCAGTACTTCTGTATTTTCTTTAGTGAGCAGTTGTTCTCTTTAACCTTCACCTGCTCCCTGAATTTACAATGATAATTCTGCTCAGATACCTGAAGTGATTTCTTTTCTCCTGGCCGAGCACTGACTTTTATAGAAGGGACTCTTGTTACCAGAATACCTATTATCCCAGAGAACCTAAATTTATGTTATATTAGAAAAAAAGTTTATGACAAAAAGATTCAATAATGAACTGATCACTTAAAAAAACTAGTTCTCATTTAAGCCTAACCCGTATTTCATTCTGGTATCTATAACCAACCATCGCATTATGATTTTTTGATTGAATCTCTTGTAGAGGGTCAAATATTGTTACAACAAGCAATACAGTGCAATTACGATGTAAACTGTAAATTGAAATAGCAAATCTTGCAGATTTCATCAAGTCTGTGAAAATAAGGGAAGAGTTGTGGGAGGATTAATGTGAGCATTTTCCATGGCCACCTTAGCTGGGATGGCACTGGATCACACCTGAAGCCGGCACAGTTTTACCCAAGGCCCATGGCAACTACTGCCTGGATACTGCTGATGTTTATTCAAAGCCTAAAGACTCTTTAGTGAGGATATGGTGATTCCCACTAGGACTGGGTCTTTCCCTTCAGGGCAGCAGTTTACCTTCTGGCTCGGGTGGATCTAGAAATGCCCTCTAGGAGATAAGGCCTGGAATTAGGGGCTTCAGAAGTCTGCATGGTACTTTATTTTACTGTGGCTGAGCTGGTACCCAAGTTGCAAGACAAATTCCTTTGTACTCTTCCCTTTCCTTTCTCCAAGTGGAAGGAATCTCTCCCTGAGCTGCCCTGCATGAAGTTAGGGTAGGGGTGACATAGACACTCCCTTGGCCACCACGGTTGGTGTCTTGCTGTGTCACATGAACCACAAGTCCACTGGCTCTGAGTCCAGCAGGGCAGCAGAAATTGCCCAAGGA